>JABFEA020000046.1:10610415-10633292 GCA_019775915.2 Cyphomyrus plagiostoma
GTAAAGCGCCCTGGGACAACTCTGTTGTGAAGGGCGCTATATAAAAATAAACTGAATTGAATTGAATTGAATATACAAATATTATAGCCAGCAATATTTGACAGCCACCTGCTGTTTAATTTGGAAGCACAAAGAGCCCATAGAGAATGTATCCAGCTCCTTTTCCAGTTTCCAATATACTACTGGGGGATCAACAACCCCCCCGACACCAAGCCAAACACTTGGACAAATCAATGTCCATACCAAACATCTCCCTCCGAAACAGAAAGAGCCTTCTTACCACTAGTGAAGGGAGCATTTTTCATTGTTTTCGTAGCAGAGATTTCTGTAGCAAAATCTCTGCAGTTATATATCAATTTTTTTTTGACAGCTGGACAAGCAACGAAAACGAAACATTATAAATGAGTATTTCCATGTGACCATTATGACAGGAAATCCAGTGAGAGATCTTCAGACAAAAGTAGCAGAGTGATCTGAGAGCTAAGAAGATAAAGATGACCCATTTTTAATGCATAATAGCTTCCGCTGAGTGCACCCATAACCTAATACGTTTATTATCATTCAAAGTATGGAGAAGATCTTGACCAGACTTTCTGCAGAATGTCAGACTTTGGCTGAAGTGATGATTCAACTCGAAGGGCCATTTGCATCGCTTTGCTTTTAATGTGATTTTTTTGTTTGTTTTTATTTATGTATTTATTAATTTATTTATTTAATGTCTGTGTGCCGAGTAAGTGAACTGTATACTGATGACTGTAAAAGAAACTTTTTCAAAACATGAAGCGTATTTAATTCTGGGATTCTTCATGCCTCCCGGCTGCATTTACTTTTGATTTGTTGCCTGAGCAGCACTTTCCCGCGGAAGGCACCGCTGTGTAGGCACGGCTCGTGCTGAAACTCTCCCATTTCCTCAGATTTTCTCACAACGAGTCTGGTCATGAGAGTCAGCATCTTGTATTGAGCTCTGTGTTAGACACACCATTCAAACTATTCATATTCAAAGCTCATAAGAGTTTTACTGACGCAAAAATGTTCAGAATGGTTCCAATAATGAGAGGGCAGAAGGAAAAATGAGGAGACAAGAGGACACGAGACCAACCAGTCAGATATGATGGTCCCTCCCACTCTGGTTGCTTGGGCCCACCTCTTCTACAATCTGACTGGTTATCTGTCTGAACCAATCACTTTTCCTTTTGTCCTCAAAACATTTTTGTGTAAGTAAAACTCTGACAAGCATATTCAAAGACTAAATATAGTATGCTATATGAGGGATCTGGGGTCACGACCCCGGCCCAGTTGGCAAAATCTACTGAGGGTGACAAAATCTCTTATTGGGGTGGTCATGGGCTGACAAGTTTCAGAACCTAAGCGCTACATCTGTTTCATCATAATAATGAGTTTACTCTTATTGGTCATCGAAATCCAGATGCACTAATGTTTCAAATCAAAAAGTAAATGTAACTTTGCACAGTAGAGAAGCACAAGAAATCCTATGGAGAAAAGGAAGCTAATCCCAAATTAAATTATATTTTATTAAACAACTGTTGGCTTGAGCAGTAAAACACAGGTCAAAGTAAGATTCATTCTACACTGGGGACCAGAGTATCCACAGTTCCATGTTTCTTGCTCGCAAACTGGTACATGTTGTGTTGAACAGATTGGTTTCTTTCCTGTTACTGAGGCCCTTTATGGAACTGTTGGCAGAATGAAGTGAAAATGTTTTTTATTTAAATGTGTATTTATTTATAGAGACTTTCAATATACAAAGTATGAACATATAAGGGGAATTTGTAGCCAGAAGTTTTGCAGTTCTCTTCAGTGTGACTTTCATCGTCCGGATGAAAATGGCTCAACGTGCTTTTTAAGACGAAGGTCACCCCACTCTTTTTCAACCCGATACCCTAGTGCTCCGGCCTTAACACGCATTAAACTCAAGGGATTATATTGCAGGGAGACTTAATTTAAGGGATGATTACTGTTCGGACCGTGAAATGCGCTTTGTGGCCGAATTTAATAGTACCCCGAGTGTCTGGACTTGTCATATTCTGCCGGCCCAGAATCCTTGCTGATGTGTCCATTTACCTCTGTCCATCAGCCTCTTCGGAATGTCAGGTTGGACAAAATACATTAAACCCAAAAGCCACAATCAGGCTAATACATTTTTTTCAACCCAAGCTGAATGTGTGTTTAGCATACATTTTGCATACATCAAACTGTAAAAAAATAATAGCAACAATTTTTGCATTATCTGCTTTTGAAATATCAGTTTTCAAAACAAAAATATCATTGTAAAAGTCTTAGGCAGTCAAAGAAAATGTTTATGGCTATTTGTCTTGGTAGTACATGTATATTTGCTCAGAAAAAATATATATGTAACAGAGCATACTTAATGGTAACACAATAAAAATGAACAAAATTTTCATCTGTTCTCAATAAAGTTACCAATATCTTTTTGGATACCTATATAAACTCTGCTTTAGTTCCCAAATCTCTCATTAAGGGCACCTCAGCCATTCTATCTGTTTGCTAGTTCTCTTTACTGGAGAAGTTCTCCACCAGCTGATTAATTCATTAACTTGATTTATTAAATAACTTTTGGGGGTTATTGATTAGCCAAACAAGGTGGGGTAGTGGTCAAGTAAAAAAATACATGGGTGTTAATGGGTGTTACATTTTAGGAGATTTTGAAACGGCTAACCTGACGCACTTCAGACATAATGCCTTAGTTTTACACCAACATGAACATCATTTAAACATCATTTTCTGTGACTGCCTAACACATATGCACAGTACTGTATATTCAGAGCAACAAATGCCATTGATAGAAGGAAATCATACTTGTAGCAATGTATTATAGATTTAGGAAAGTCTAGAAAGCAAGTATCTAATGTAAAAAATAAAAAAAATATCACTTTAATAAAAATAGCAATTTGAAGGAATCAAATTATCTAATCATTTACCTACATCCCTTATTTTCCTTCTTAGACCACAAAGCCCCACCCACCGCTAAAATGACATCATCTAGCATGCTGGAGCGTCGCCATAATACTAGCTCACTTACTGATGTTGATATTGGCCGAATTCGTGGCATTTGGAGGAATTACCTGGTCATAGAGGTAAGAATCATGAAGTTTACAATGACACAGAAATAAAAAATGATTTGATAACACTGAATGAAGGAGGGGGGCCATGGTGGAAGAGGTACCAAGGCTGGGGAAGATTTTGTAGCACAAGGAATATTAGCATGAGTGTATCGAAATGTTACTCATCGTCTACAATAGTTCTTGGACTCCCCTTCGATATATCCTTTGGATTTTATCTCTACTGTTTTTTGTTTTTTTTTTTCCATTTCCTCACACAGTCCTTACCAAATTGTACCGCCTTAGAATTCACACGTACACTCATGATAGATGTGACAAGACTTCTCAACCCGTATCTGTCTCAAGAGGGTATCTCATGGGGTGAATAGTTCCACTTGTCTCCTATTTCTGGGTATAGATTAAATTGACGTGTTGTGTTTTGTTTTGGCTGTCAGTAACGTTTCAGCGTGCAAGTACTCCAGTTTGTATGTGGCAGCTTGATGTATACAATTTCCCAGAGTTCCCTGTGTTTCTGCCTTTCTTTTCATTTCCTGTCTGCTGAATGTTTTTATTTTGTTTTTGTGTTGGGGTTCAGCTTTTCTTTGGTCCCGCCTTGCATAAAAATAAAATACTGCGTAATGCAGAAGGATGCTGTGTGGGTAGGTTGGGGAATACGCTCCTTTACGCACCTGTAACTCATTTTAATGGTCTAAAGTAAGTTTGTGCTGTGTGTGGGAAAGTATCTTGGGGGGGTGCTTGTTAGATGGGAAACCAAATTTTTGTATTTTGTTCAGTTCGCCTACTTGTTTACTCTATAACAATACTTTGGAAATCTCCCTATTGTATTCCTCAATCAGGCCCATGCACCTATTTGCTTCTCCAAACAGTTTTTGCAATCAGAATCCTGTGTCCCTGAGTCATGGGACTATCCTGGCAAAGGGCTTCTCACAGATATCTCTGGGTTTATGGATTTCAAGCATTTGTCACAGTGTTAGGTCCTTTGTTGAAGCAATACTCATAACCATACTGTGAAACGACTTCAAGCGTTGTTTCAGGTATTTGTGGGCACCGTACTTTCAGGTTAGAATTTTGTATTCGGGATTTATATTTGCACAATAAAGTATGATGAGTGAAAAACTAATGCTTTAAACACCACACACTAAGATATCCTTATTCCACTTGGGAACCGCTATGTACTTATGAAGCTGTACAGCTCTCCATTGCTATCCAATATGTCATACACAAGAATTCCAGAGGATAATATCAACATTCTACATAAAGTATAACCAGACATGTTAAATGCAGGATGATGATAAATATGTATCTCACATCATGGATTAACAAGAAGAAATATGTCGGCAATGGAATAATTGTGTTTTATTAACTATAAAGGGTTTCATATTAAATGGCAGAGGGTATACACAGGGTCTACACAGACAATGTAACATTATGCATCAGCTTTTGCAGAGACGTTTGTGTTCCTACAAGGTCCTGGGTTATTTACAACAGTAGCACACCATGGTTTACAGCGGAACTCATGAAGCTTCACAGGGAAATCAAGGAAGCCTATATGAGTGGGGATAAAAACATCTTCAAGACTGCCTTTGTCAAGGTCAAAGCGGAGAAGGGAAGAAGAGCAGACAAGCAAAGGTTCCCTGAAAAGCTGAAAAACCGGTTGTCAGCCATCGACCGAAGGTCACAAACCCCTGCGTGGACAACCAGTTTTTTAGTTAACGACTTAAACACATTCTACTGTAGATGTGATGGGAGCCAACTCAAACCCCACTCTCCTTCCTGTATTATTCGCACCTCACCCAGTCTGCCCCCCCTCCCAGACCGCCAGAACCAGCAGTAATGATCTGCAAACAGAATGTCAATAGGCTGTTCTCAAGAATCAAAAACTGAGAAAGCCCCCGGTCTGGATTTTGTCCACCCTGCCCCCGAAACACCATGTGAACGCACAGGCTCCGCTGTTCTCACACATGTCTAATCAATCTCTGCACCTCAGCACTGTCCCTGCCTGCTTTAAAGATACCACTATTGTCCCAGTACTCAAAAAACCAAAAATTACAGATTTAAATGACTGTAGACCATTTGCGCTGGAGGTCATATATAGACCTCGGAACAGGCTCCTAGCTGGATCTCATTCAATTTACATAGAGGTCTGTTGATCAGTGGTTCGCAACCTGTTTTACACCTCGACCCAATTTTTACCATGCCAGCTCAGTCATGACTCTATATCAAGTATAGGTTTAAAATGAACACTATGATCAAGCACATAGTGTACTCTGATATGCCAATCAATGCCTATCACGCAAATCTGATTGGACAGGAAGTGCATGAACTGGTTTCCTGGTGCAGTCATAATCGTAATGCTTTGAAAACAGGAATGATGATACACTTATAAGAGAAAATGTCTTTACCATCAAACAGGGCTCAAGCAGTCCTTCAGGTTCTTGGGAATGATAATCTTTCAAGACCTAAGACCTTAAATGGGAAACAAACATTATCTATTAAATATCAGGAAAGCATTACAAAAGGTATACTTCCTGTGGCAGCTGAAGAAGTTATACCTTCCAAAGTCTACGAAGGCGCAGTTCCACACAGCCACCATTGAGGAGATCCCTACGTTGCCGTTGACTGTCTGGTCCAGGTCCATCACAACAAGGGATCGGACCAGAACGTAGCAGTATGATCAGTTCTGCTCAGGGGACTGGCAGCGGTGGCGCTGGTCTCCCTCCATTCCATGGCGATGGCCAAAAAACACACAGGCAGGCTTTCCACTTCACACTTATTCAGCTGCATCTGTTAGCCTCTTCCTTCTGGGTTGAGATTCAATCACTAAAGGCCAGAACTTCTAGATAAAGAAAAAAGCTTCTTACCCTGGACAATATACAGAATTCACTCACTAATAAAAATGTTCATGATTCCTATTGCTATTATCTAGTACTGCACCATGCACTGCACACTTGTGGCTGGTAACTGTCAGACGTTTCCTCTTTCAGTGCTCCCTAACAGAAACTCTTTTATCTGGTTACTATATGTCACTGCAAGCACCATGCTAAGACAACTGCGTTGCGGGTGCAAAGTTACATGGCTAATAAACATCATTCTGTTACTAACATCACGGTTTGTGAGTTTAGCGGATTTTAAATTAAACAAGTCTGACATAAAGCACATAAATATTTACTGTTTCCTAGGTTCAGATATTGCCCAAGATATGACCTGTATAGGTGCCTGAATAAAAATGTGACTGGAGAATGATGTAATAACCAGAGATATATTTCCCCAATATTGTGCTGAAAAATATTTGTTGGAACTAGGTGTTCTTTGCCGGAAAAACCTACTGAGGTGGACATAAATCACAGAAACAGGGTACTAATTTTAAACCCAGGAATAAAATCTAGTTCCCGACATATGCCGTAGGTGTTCACTCCGCTACCAGACATGCTCTACCTGGAATACTCTTGATGGGGAACTTGCTTGTACGCAGCTTTCATTGGGGGTTAAAATTGTAACAGGAAACAGTGTATAAGGTCATTGGCTTACACCTAATTGTTGTAAGTATTGACAGCTCCAGTTCCTTCAAGGCTGGGGTCACAAAGACCCAAGAGGATGATGTGTGATGGGAAGGATAACACATTGTGAGGAGACTGGAGACGGCTCACGTGGTCAGTGCCGAATTCGGTCTGTGATTCCCCAATGCCCAAAACCATTCACTGGATTGGTAACACTTTTGCCCTTTAAAGATACTAATGGGTCACTGTAAGTCACAGGAATTTATTATTATTATTATTATTATTATTATTATTATTATTATTATTATTATTATTAATGCACCCACATGCAATAGATCTTACTCTGAAGGAAAAACAAAAACACATCATTCCTTGAAATTAATAACTGCTGTACACTTCAAAGGCCAACCCTATTTTTCATAATCTTTTTTTTTTAAAAGAAATGTATTCATCAACAGAACATTTATATCATGCGAAAATATCTCCCAGAATAGCAAACTGCAATAAAAGATCTGGCTGAAAATGAAAACAACTAAGAGCAGACATTGGCGCCTCACACTAGCTAGTATGGCTGTCAAGCTTGCGCTCAACTTTTGGTTGTGGAGGAGTCCGACAGCTGGGACTGTTTTACACACAAGAATTCCTATATAAGAAATATATTTGGAAGCATATTTAGTCAGTGACTGTTTAAGCAGCATGTGGTTTAAGAATACGGCATGGAGACCTACAGCTGTAGCTCAGCAGTGGCTGCTACGCATTCAGCTTCTGAAAGATAAAATAAGGTTTAAAGAGATCTAGATAGCTGATAGTCCAGAGCAATACCCATCTGTCAGTCATTATTATGATGAGCAGGCGAAGATAAAAACTACAAAGAACCCACAGCAACAAGCAAGCCAAACAGGTCAGTCGTAAATGTAACGTCATTGATTTAAAACCATCAGATTATATCATGCATTGGAGCTACAACATCAGGGAAAGACATTTCTCACAGATTATATTTGCACGGAGGGAGTTGTAAAGAGAATGACTTTATATCTGATCTATGATGCACCCTGAAAAAAGTAAAACTTTTACTGAATAAATGGCTTATTTAGTACAAAATAATTATAGAGGCCTTTATCTTTGATTTTTTTTCATTTAAGAGATTTGCAAGGATGGAAACAAGTCGCTTGTTGGCGAGTCTGAGTAAAGTTTCCAGTCAAAACATTAGAAGTCTCAAGTCATGTGCTGAGTCGAGTCCAAGTCTTTCCATCATTTTTTCTATTGAGTCACAAGTCATAAATTTGTGACTTAAGTCAAATTGTGAGTCATGTAACTTGAATCCCTATGTCAGTTTTTTACCTTAGTCATTAAAACTTGCTGCAGCAAAAAACCCACCACGGTACATTGTAGGCTAAGTCCTTCATAAGTAGAGGTTCAAAAGAGAGTCTCCACGCTGTAACAGGTGCCCTCATACAGTTTTTACGTCAATGTATTTGCAGGGACTGATGCATCTTACCATCAAACTATCTCAGAAGATGTTGCATTCAGCCTAATAAAAATGCAGACATCAGAGAATTAATATATACCAAATTGATAAAATGAACGTTATGGTATTCAGGGAGTGATCGATTGACTATAACCTCAAGTCTTCTGTAGTCATAGGTTCCAAGTTGGGTCCAAGTCTCTAGTCATTTGCCCTCAAGTCCAGGATGACTAAGATCAGTTTTACCGAGTCAAGTGACATATCATCAAATTAGTGACTTGAGTCTGACTCCAGCTACAAGTCAGTGAGTTTCCCTACCTCTAGAGATTTGGTATGGCCATTATGTTTGCTAAACATAGTAAATTTTCAGACTGTAAACTGCTTATAGTGATTATGTCTGTCTGTGTGAAACTGATCACTATAAGTGGGTGATCGCTTCAGTTTTTTTTTCCTTTTCTTTATATGTCAGGCAGATCACCATCTAACTCACATTTGTATAATAAAACAGACGGTGTCTCTATTTACTGACTCAAAATACATTACAGCTGTTTCAAAACGACAGTACTGTAGAAATTAAATTACTGAACTGTGTAAAATTCAAATACACAGTTCATAAAATATAGCTTACTGTAGGCTGGTTTTTGGCAGTTTATCATAAGCTTCTATGAGTCTATATTTGTCATTGATGGAAAATGACTTTCTTTTTCCTGTTGTTTTCTGTGCACACAGTATTAGCCTCGGGTAGCCTAACTAGCCAGGAGCAGACAGGTTACCATAAGCCAAAGTAGGGCTTTTTTTAAAAAAAAGGTCTTTTTTTCCCTTATGTTGTCATGTGTAAAAAAAAAAACAAAAACAAAATGATCACTGTAAGCAGACTACTTGATTACAATATCACAATATGTGCACAGGAATGATTCTGTCCCAAAGTTTTTGATCTATATAAATGGTTGATCACTATAACCATGATCACTATAAGCAGTTTCCACTGTACTTGATGTCCTCCAGATGGAGGTTGGGTGTTTGGTTACTGATTCTCGTTTTGGAGCTGTTCATTCAGCACCGTTGTGTCTAAAAGTGAGTTCAGCACCACGGACAGCAGTCACGTGACGGCCTGTCCCCAGCTGCACAGGGCACAAGGCTAAAGTGTAAAAGTTATCAGAAACATGTAGAAATTCACCAGGATTAAGGATCTAGAAACTTTAAGTTAAAGGAACTTATTTTTAATTGAAGACAAGCCATAAAATATGAAAATTTCAATAACAATATATGAAAAGGACAAACAAACAAAAAAACAGCAGAAATGACAGAGTGTCAGCAAATGCCAGCCTGTTCTGTTTCTACAGCCAGAGTTTATGGGATGGCAGTGCCGGCTGCTCTGCTTCAGGGATAAGAAGCTCTCTCTCTCTCTCTCTCTCTCTCTCCAATCACCCCCTGTGAGGCTGCTGTCATTCAGCTACCGTGCATTAAAGCGCAGGAGCCAACAGCAGGGATGCTTCTACTTACAACCCTAAGCATGGCTTCCATGAACTACACCCAGCACGTTGACTGACTATCATTTTGCCGATGTTGCTTAATGCACGGCTGGTGGATTCTGCTGTTTTTCATGGGCAAACTAGGCTGTCAGACACTGAAAACACTAAGGTTGCTTTCGGCGCTTTGATATGTTTCAGCCGTGCGAAAATTTTCCAGGCGGAGGAGGTTGTAGGCACGTAGGTGTACAAGTGTAAGTTGTGCATTCTGAAATACATGAACCGAAATATGTGGGTTTATTTGGAGGGCTCAGATTAAATAATCAAACTTCAAAAACATCTGGTAGCAACTGGGCGCATTACGACGAGCTTGACAGGAGGTTGGCAAAAAGAAATCGTACGATCATTTGAAGAAAATTGCTTTACTCAGGAACCATATTCAGATTTTGTTTTGAGATGCATTGCTGACTTTGAGGGTGGTGAGTACTCCCATAAATACGTTATAAGTACAATGGCATATCCTCCAAAAAATGCAGCTCAAGAACCACTTGCACTTTCTCTAAATAAAGCAGGAAAGCAAATCAAAGCAAGTTTTTTTTTTGACACGTCAAACATTGCAAGTGTCATTTTGGTCATGCAAATACATAAACTCCCATATCCAGAAATCTAAATATTGATATACTTGCCAAAACCTTGAGGAAAAGCAGTCAACCAAATTATGTATCGAGTCCAGATGTACTTGTACTAAAGGCCTCGTGGTCACCTTCTGGCCAGACGATTCACTGTCTTCTGGGGGGCAGACTGGACCGGGCCACGCATGATGTTAGTTACTGAGGCTGGGCTCTATCCGCATTTACTTTCAAGGGCACGAGACCACATGTTAACATCTCCCATGTTAACAGGATGAGAGATGGCACCCGTTCCTGCCTTAACCCCAAGTTTAATTACAATATGTATCTGTAAGACATGCTCCGGGTGGCAAAAAACAGAATGAAGTTCCCTGATTTGGGAGCATGAAACGTCGCTTTTATTAGGGCACTGGAGGGGAGTTGGGTTTAATTAAGCAGTGGGGAGGGACAAAAAGCAAATGATGGCCGTCTTCAGCACAAGGGGAAGCACATACAGTCAAGCAGATGTTAGGTCTTGGGCAGAGCTGAAAAGAGGCAGGAGTTCTGGTCTGGGGGTGTAATCTGGGCTGAGACACAAGTCCAAGGTCCGTCTTACATCATCGGCAATGAAGCACCAGTGAAAAATAGACCCCGTCACTTAACCTTGCTTTATCTTAACACTACTCCCTCTGTTTTACAGTAGCTTAGCTCCAGCCAAAAATAAAAAAGCAAAAATGTAATTCTAGAGAAAAACAGACATGTCATACCTCATATGTCAAGATACAGTAATTTGTGGCCTTTTTGCTAACACGGTTATACCTCCCCGAACTTGCTGATTGGCGTTTATTGGTCCTGGTGAATGTTGTTCTTTTGCATTCTCCCCACGACTGGCCAGATTGAATCCTGCTTTTTATTTTGTACATAGCACACACATTTTCTGAGGATTTCCTGGTGGAAAAGCAACAGAACTAACACAGAGAGCTCAGTGCCGCTCAAGACTATAGAACAAAAGGGAGGGGGGGGGCAGTAAACTAGTGCCGCTTGGCATAATGTTGTCTACATGCACTGGAAATAGCCGGGTAAAGAGTTTGCTCCTGTGTTTCATCACTTGGCTCTGGCCCTCTGCTTTGTTTCACATGTTACTCATTGTCAAAGGCAGTCCAATTTCTTTTTAAATCATTAAGCTTAAGATGTTTGGAGGGATTTTTAAAAAAATCATATTTGGGAACTTTTTACTATCTGATGACATTTTCTGAAAGAGAAAATCAGCACTTATATATACACACAGAGCAGTATGTCTGGACTACCTTCTTTTAATGCATTTGTCTCTATTTTAGCTGCATTATTCAACTTAAAACGCCTCACAGCAGTAAAAAAAAAATATGTATTAAATATTGGAACGAGCAAGAGAATTGTTCAACATCTCAATCTTTTCTCAAATTTTGGACTCTGTAAAATAGCCCCCTTCTGCTTCAATGCCAGCATTGCATTGACTCTTGGCCGTATTTATTGCATAACCTCAAGACGTGCTTACCTGGTAAAAAAGACAAATTATTTTCAGTAGGTGTGACTGTTGATTGATACTGTAGATGTGTTAGATACCTTTACTGTTTATTTTAAAAATGAGATGTGTTTGTATTTGTTTTCAAGGTTATTCAAGACAAGGGTGCCGAGCAATGAGAGAATGGTGTCATTTTGTTGTGAGCAATCTTGGCCTACAAAACACAAGGAAAAAAATACGTGGACTGTCATCTCAGTTCAGCAGCATATTTGTTTTCCTCTAACCCAGGGAACAGTGTTTGTTGGCCACCCACTCCCTCATATGTATTTCAAGGACTCAGATGTCATTGACACAAATCAATAGTCACAGCAGCCGAGAAGCATCAACTCCCACAGCTTCTATGAGGACAAATGTAGATGCTGGTATCTTAAGGGATCATCTTATCAGCATGTATGCAACCTTCACCTCATCTCATCCTATGGGACAGTCAGTCATGTTGCATCTCGATGCAGATTTCGATGCCTGCTAAGTAGCAAGTGTTTCCACTAGAGCACAATAGAAAAATGTAAAGGTCATTGGGATGGGACACATTTCAAGAGGCAAGGGGTGGAGCGCGGCTGCAGTGAATCAACCGTTTTATCTGACAGCCTCCCCCTGGCTGATTGAGTAAAACCACACCACGAGGCAATGGGAACGATAACCATCTGGATACA
Organism: Cyphomyrus plagiostoma; assembly: GCA_019775915.2. Taxonomy (NCBI): domain Eukaryota; kingdom Metazoa; phylum Chordata; class Actinopteri; order Osteoglossiformes; family Mormyridae; genus Cyphomyrus; species Cyphomyrus plagiostoma. Next base: position 10,622,770 of record JABFEA020000046.1, read on the forward strand.
ATCAGATGTTGCTGGGTCATTGATGGAGGATTGGGAGCCTGTGTTGGAGGAGGAGGCTGTGACAGTGTGATTTGTAAACTGCCTGGGGCTACAGGAGGACAGTCTGCCCGAAAAGGTCAAGTCCTCCTATGAAGAAGCAACCCGCAGCTGCTGGAAGCTGCCCGTCTTCCTCATAAAACCTTCATTGTTCGAAAGTGGACTTGGGTTGTAGAGCCCAGGGGACGGCCATTATACCTTTGAACACCTGCATTTTTATAAAACAAAAATGCACCTGGATTGTTAAGGTATGTCGTAACATTCCTGAGATGATTTGGATTACAGTAAAGCATACTCCAGAGTATACTCCCAACGATATGCAAGGAATGGTATGGAATCTTGGAGCATCCATATTACGCCTACAGGCGCAGTGCATTTTAGAGATGGATGGTGAATCTGCAAGGAGATCCTACAAACCACATTACTAGCTATTTGTGAGTCCTCCCTTTATCTTCCCCCATTAATAGCACCAAAGGTGCTCAGACTTCAATCTCCTTGACATGGACGGCTTAGGGGGTGATTAAACCAAAAAGTTTTTGCAAGGTGGTACTAGTGATAGATGACCCTCCCTCACAGAAAGTACAGCAATTACAGAATGAGCTCAAATTGCACAATTGGTTTATCTTACCCTGGTAGAGCTCCCCACAACAGTGTATATTACAAGCAGTGGAATTATCCTGCAGTAAAAGTCAATGCAATTAAGTGCTGATGTATTTTCACACGCTTAAACACAGAGACGCTGCCAAAATCGGTGCTTTGAGTGGAAACCGGCTTCTTTAAATAGCCTTTATAGTATGGCGAAAAAGATTGAACAGTTTAATTTCCTTTATCGCTTAATGGCAGCTCGACATAGACATGGATCCATGCGATGGTAGGAAACATTAAGCCACATCATAGCTTATTCTCAATTAGTTTTAATTATGGGAACTTAGGGATAAATGTGATTCATTGTGTGAATGTATATATATATATATATATATATATATATACATATATATATATATATAGAAACATACATGACATGGGCAATATTTCATTTAAATGTATTTAAAATACATATTTAATTACTTATGAATATTTTGTGATTTGTAATTTTTAACAAAATATTTTGAGTGATTGTATTTCATGCATTTTAAATGTTTTAAATACCTACTAAAAATATAATTTGTCTATTTTTGTGTTTGTTTTCTGTTATTTTAGCAACCTACATCGACAGGCTTATAGACTTTTAAATATGGCCTATGCCTGTCTTTGACTAGATGCAAATATGCCACATGACACATTTTGTCAGGTCCAACTTGTTCGCCGTGTACTTAATTTTCCCACGACCAGTAATCCAATGAAAGAAGCTGCTTCGGTGCTCAGTGCAAACTGCCTTCAGGTAAGATAGTAATAGACATCGCTCACTGAATGTCATTATAGGACAGAAATAACAGCAATTAGCAAACAGCAGTGCTGTGCTGTAGAACTTTTGAATGAACTTGCTGGCCTGCTAGTGGTATTCCAGTGAATTTCAGCAGGCATGCTCAGGTTTGTCATATATGGAAGCTTTCATTAGCGATAAATCACGCTATCTGTCTGTCTATCTATCTATCTATCTATCTAGGTTAGGGCTAGGTAGCGGTTAAGGTCGTCATTGAAATAGATAGATACCTCATTTGTGTGTGTGTGCGTGTGTGTGTGTGTGTGTGTGCGTGCGTTTGTGGATAGATTAGACGGAGGTTAGATGTTATTCCAAAAGATAAATAAACGTTTACAAATGAATCTCTGTCAAAAAAACTATTAATCCCTGCATATAGAATGACTTTGAATTTCATGATAAAGACTTTAGTGATTAATGTTTTCATGTATTGGTGCTTAAACCGATTACTAATATGCGATATTTAGCACTTTTAAAATTTGAAAAATGTGAGACTTTGACAGACTTGCCATCCATCTGACTTCAGTTGTGTCTAAATACGGTCGATGAAATCCAAACTGGCATCTCTCTCTCCGTGACCTAAATTAATTCTCACAACATACCTTTTGGCAAATGTGTCAGCATTCATTAACAAAAACCTGCAGAAGCTGTGTGGCTCTGATTCCCCTTAACAGGCACTTAAGACTTCTTAAGCATTTCTCAATAAATACTTCTGGATTTCTGGTAATTCTACAGCTTTTCCAATTGCTAGGTTTATATGCTTCAACTCATTATTAATTAAGGTTTTTTGGAAATATGGGTGATATTGGTTTTCTCACAGGGAGTTATGTATTTTAAGAAATTCTGTTCCGGCACATTTGGAATATTTCTCTTTTTTTGCTTTTTATAAATTGCTTCAGATCATTTCTTACACTTGTTCTCCAGTACTTTTAAGTGTTTCTTTTTCAATCATTTAAAAACCCCTTTCTTCCTTTTATTGCCATTATAACTTTAATACTTGGGCGTTTTCATCATGGTTTACTTTATATGACCATTCTTGACATTCATTACCCCTTTCACTGTACAGATTAACGCTGACAGACCTTTAAACTTTACCACACAGATTTACTCAGTATTTCAGTTGTTCCGAAGCCATATAAAAGTTGCTGCTTCCTAACAAGGATTCATAGATTAAATTTTCCTAAGCTCCGTTTTTGTGCTGTTTCAATCCCTAAAACATGGAGTTAAATTAAAAACATTAAATATGGCATGTATATCTCAGAGGGTGTGTGTGCCCTGCTATAGTTGGTACCCCATCCTGGGTTATTCCCTGCCTTGTGTCTGTACCCTACCCCTGCACAAGTACATGGACAAGTCGGGATAGAAAATGATCTTCATGCCAGTATAAAATGAATCCTGAGAAAAATATCCTGAGTCATTGTGACATTTCTCTCCAAGTACAGTCCATTGTTCTAAGAGTAAGTGGGAACGGTCTAGTTTCTGCAAATTCTCCGTACACCCTCACTTGGCGGGAGATTGAGAAGCTGTGCTGAAGTGACAAAGCTTCTCTCAGAAGTTCATTTGGATTCAGTTTGCCGTCTGCAGGGCCAAAAACCCGGGAAGAAAGTTTGCCTTTAGCAAACATCACAGTAATAACGCAGATATAATTACGGGACACCAGAAACATGCACTAGCTCGTCTCCTGCACAATTTTCCACTACAGCCATTATCTATTTCTGTTTGCGTGTCAAATGTTTTAACCTGGATTATGTTTAAACTTGCAATTATTTTTTTTCTTGTCCACTGTGCAGCCATTAATTTATCACGCCTATAAAAACAAACAAACAAACACATAAACTTCCAGTGCATTTTGCTAGTTCAAAGACAAGACACGGGTGGTAATGGTGGCTCAGCTGCGTGTCACATCCAGCGTTGGGGGTTCGAATCTCATTTATGCTCTGTGTGTTGCGGAATTTGCCGAGTTTCCTCCACGTTCCTCCCACAGTCCAAAGACATGCCGTTAGGTTAATTAAAGTGTCTGAATAACCTGTCATGTATCCAAAGTGTCGCCCCAGCCCTATTCCCCATGCTGCCTTCCCATTCCTGACACTGACTGGGATAAGCATGACTGAATATACTCAAAAACCAGTATACAGCCACATGGCAAGTTTTGTCCTACAAATTAGATGGCGCTGCTGTGTCTAATGATCATTCCATTTCAGTATAAATCTGCGCTATTTTAGTTGCTTATATATTATTAGTTTAATGTAGTCCTTTAGTAGTTTATATAAAAACCTCAGGGATGGTAAACATTTATAATAGTTATGCATGCTGTATGGAAGCATGTAAACACTTTATATGAAGTCTGGTGCAAAACAGTGTAATTAGGCATTAATACACAGTAAATGATGCCTAAGGGAGCCATCCATAAATATTTTCAAATGATGCACAGCTTACCAAGGTGAGAGTCTTATGTGGACCTCATTAGCACATTTGTATTTCGGCCAAAATAGCTTCTCGTCGTCAGTCGCCATGGCACCGAAAGAGCTCGAAGGGTTGCAAACTGTCGCTTATGTGGCATGGAAGAGCCAGACAAGATGTTACCCACAGATGGAGCCCCAGATGTTACATGCAAGATGATAATAATAAAAAAATACAACCAGCTCAAGACAAAGGTGAATTTAGATGGTAACCTGGGTCTGGTTTAATGGAATATTGAGTCTGGCTTACAATGATATTTCGATTTTTGGGGAGTGCTGCAGGGTACCACGGAAATGCAGCCTGAGAGGAAGGAATTACAAAATCAGGGCTGTGAATCTTGTAGAAAAAGCTGGGAGCATCAAGCTGGGAATCTACACGTGATGCTGGGTACATTTTTTCCACAAAATCATAGTGTAGTGAGTTCCTACACAGCTTTTCCATGCATTCCATGGGTGACCGTAACCCTGGGGTGGGAAAGAGACCCCCCTGCTTGGGGAGTTTCAATCAAGGGCTACAGAATGTCACCGTCCTCAGCTGTCACCACCGGCAATGTCTCATTTCTGAGAGAAGCGTTGATTTATGCTGTTGTTGGGAACATTGTCAAACTTGACAACAATGGACACAATGTCTATATAAAGGAGCTCCACTTACTACCAATACTCTGATAAATTGACGATGGCATTGATATTCATCTTTATCTCTGTCATTGTTATAATCACAGTCACAATAATCATAATGCTAACCATCCAGCCTAAATATTGTTACACTCTCTGCTCTCATGGCTTGTTTGCAGGAGATTGAAACAATAACTTGTGCAAACTCCTTGTGCATATTATTGTGTTAATGTTATTGTGCCATATCTTTGCATCGCAAAAACAGTGCTGCTTTTTACATCAGGCAATAAGCAAGTCTCGTTAATATAAAGTGTTTTAAATAAAAAGGTAACGTGGAATTGTGGATTATTTTTTGTTAAAGGAAAGTCAATCTTCACTGCAAGGTCATGGTTGACGGCTACTCAGGATCGATCATGTTAGCCTATCCGCCAGGTCCTTCTTCTTCTCCTGCTTGAAATTGACTGAAAGACGGCAAATTCCTGGATATATCTCTGGGAGATGTCAGAGATTTTTAGCTAGTTGGGGTTGCCTGAGTAAACACTAGTCCCCGGTCTCATTTTACAGGATCACTGGCAAGCACGTAACTTGGCATGTGTGATCAAAAAGGCCCCATGAATCAACATCAATATGAACTTTCCTATGGAATGCACCTGTACTGTCCCAGCTGTCATTTTATTGCATAACAGTCCTGCCTGGGCACTTAAGTGTGATTGGGTACTGCCTCCGCAACCACCACCGCCCCCACCCTATCCTATTGATGGGTTTGCTCTGAGAATTACCCAGTTGTCCCACTAGATAGCACAAGTGAGCTGAAGCAGATATCAAGCTTCTCTGCCTGATTTCCTTGTGTAACAGGCACATTCGGGGATGTAATTTCTCTTCTGTAAATTGGCAGTATTAACAAGAATCTAGCATAATTACTTAAGTCACAGGGAAAATATTTCCCACAGACAAGAGTTACTTTCCTTCTCTGAACAAACAGGTGAAGGTTATGAGTTCACACCTACTTCATTCCTGAGCAGCGATTTTAATATTCATAAAATAACTGCAGTAGGAAATGTCTTCCCCACCGTTTAAGTGAGCGTGGCGATAAGAAAAGCAGGAGGCAAGATGAAATGAAGTATGATTTAATACTTATGAATGCCGGGACCTGGCTACAAAACAGGATCCATTAAGACAGAAAGAAAATGGCTCCCTTTGACAATTGTCTTTTCTTTTCAAGAGGGAATATGATGCATAAAATATGTGGGAAATGACTATCATCAATCTCACACTTTGTGCTACGGGAACAGTAGGTTATAGCCTTGCTAGGACAAGGAAAAATGGAAACACGGGGAAATTATTTTACTGGTAAATAGTACAGAATTTCCAAACCACAAATAATTACAGCAATTGTAATTATAATAAAAGCAAATAGGCAGCCAAACTAATATATGGCACTCTGATATTCAAAGCTATAATTCTGAATTTAACATTCTCAATTTTTATTAACAGGTAATATTTTCTTTATATATCTTTTCATTACAGATGTATTGTTCTTCCCCGCACTTTTATGAAATACCCCTGCAGCATATTTTACACATTCTGTTATTTCGTCATGCAATATTTGTTTGCAATTTGCTTCCTAATTAATATGTTCATGAGCAAAGGTTTGCTTAAGAGGGAGAGGATATGTGACTTGGCTTCCAGGATTTGTGTAATAAAGCCACAATCCAAATGCAACCATTCAAATGTATCTTATGAAAAAAGACTGAGAAAAAGTACCTTGAAGGTCTCAATTAGCTATGCCTGTTTGATGTTTGACAATCCATTACAGAACTCATGAATAGTGCAATTTATCACAGCACCTGTGAGAATCCATTTACTGTTCTAATTCCATAACAGCAGGTGACAATTAAAGGAAAAGGATCCTAGTCGCTTCTTAGACTGAATCGGTTAGCGAGCCTGTGTCTCTCTTCATTTCAAACTGTAATGGTAAGAAATATTGTATAGTTGATTCCTCATGGTTGTCACACTGAATTTCTTTTCTGATCATTTAGCAAAGTAAATACAGTAACTATGTACCAAACAAAAAGCCTTTTTTTGGTCTGAAGGTCTTTTAAGGTACCCTAACTAGTATTTTTTATAGTTTTTCGTTAATATACCAATATATTAATTTAAACGTGGTGGAGGATTGTGGTGGAGGATTATTAGGTATTACTCTTTACTATATATATATATATATATATATATACCCTTACCATACCATATGCTTCTTAGCTGTCTATATGACTTATTTCTTACATATGTATTTAGATTCTGTTCTGCCTTCTGTGGGAAAGGAATTATATAATATTGGTTGCATGTCACAGAAGTGAGAATTAAGAGCTTTTATTTTGAGGGAAAAAAAAAACATCCAGATGCAGAGATAATCGACATGTCCTTCTGAAGAGATAGTCTACCATTGAACCGTCTCCTGATTGCTGAGTTTTCACTGCATACTCTGCCATCGAACAGCCTTTCCTTAATGCATGCTTTGTGGAATGAGCATCTCAAGAACTGTCTGGCTCAAAATGCATTATAAAGGTATTTACTGAGGGTTACACTTAGCATTTATCCAACTTAGATGCACTTAAACACATGTATAGATACCTTCATAATGCATTATATTGCATTCCTAAAATATTATAAACATGGCTATAACCATTTATAAAAAGTTATAATTCATTATCACCATGTTTATTATGCATTATGAATGCTTCATGAAGTCGTCACCTATAATGCACTATAGATACCTTTATAATGCATTATAATGTCTTGGTTAAAACTGGTCCTCTTTGGACTGTAAGTGAAAGGCTTCATCCAGATCTCATTCCTTAGACCAGGACTAACGGGTTTTTGGGCTACAAGCCACCACCTTATTGCTGTGCTTACTGCTGTCCTTCAGATTAAAGAAGTAATCCGTCACGTTGCTTTGGCTCGCTAAAGTTAAACACAGAGTATGTAACAGCCCTTGTTCTGCCACACACTTGTTGCTTCCATGTGAGAGTGATTGTTTCAAGTTTTGGGTTTCAAGATGTTATTGCCACATATATTTAGAGGAAAACTCTATTCTAAAATTCTTGTGCAGCAGTTGCAAAGGGAGGGGGCAGGTATGGGGGGTTGGGGGGGGCTGGATACTTAAGACAAAGCAATGCAAAGTAAGAACAATAAATAAGTATTAAATTGGCTGCAATGGAGATAAGGATGTGAAAATAGAGCACAGTACAGTAAATAATAATGATTTCGATACAGCCAATGACTTCTTGACATTTGACCTCGAACTCAAACGGCTGAACTTTTTGCAGCAGTATATCTGAGGCAGTCCTTGGCAGCAGCGAATGAAAGAGGAAAAGTGGGACACGCAAGGCCTCAAAGAACTATGTATATTTTTAACATCAGCAAAGATGAAGAGGCGACGTGCAAAAATCCTGAATGCATTATAAAATCTGCTCCTGGGAGAATGGCTTGGCAGCGCAACCCAGAAAGTATTACCGTGTAAAATATCGAATTTTAAAGGCGATAATTTAGCACGGGGTTGTAGATGTGGGCTGTTATGCAATAAGTGCCTCCCTCTGCAGTTCCACAAATGTGCCGCGGAATATTTTCAGCCCTCTAACTATCGTTGGCCCGTCGCAATGTTTTATATCCGAGGGCGACAATGTGGAGTTTACCTTGAGAAAGTTATCATTTGAAATATGTGGTACCTAGAAGGTTATGGCGGCTCAGAGTGGAGCCCACAGCAAGAAGAACCTCATAAACTCAAGCGTGGAGGTCTATGGGTGGGGGGGTACACCTTGGAATGTGCTGTAGGATCACGCCTCGTTCACGATTGGACCTCGTGGTTGGACTCACCCAATGTACATTAGTCTCAGCGTGTCGCACAGACATACCGGGGTCGCGAGGCATTACGGCCATAGGCACCTTCTCCACCTCAGGCTCTCCACAGGTTTGGACTTCATTAATTCTGCTGTCCAGCAAGAACGTCACTTTATTGGCATTTGCACCATTATTGCCATTGTTAATTTCCATTATTTCTCATTATTTACCTCTCTATCTATCTATCTATCTATCTATCTATCTATCTATCTATCTATCTATCTATCTATCTATCTATCAATCTACCTATCTATCTACCTATCTATCTATCTATCTATCTATCTACCTATCTATCTACCTACCTATCTATCTATCTATCTATCTATCTATCTATCTATCTATCTATCTATCTACCTACCTATCTATCTATCTATCTATCTATCTATCTATCTATCTATCTATCTATCTATCTACCTATCTATCTATCTGGCTGGCTGGCTGGCTGGCCGTTTGTTTGTTTGTTTGCTTGCTTGCTTGTTTGTTTATTCCTTCACTCCTATATATTAATTATTGCCACCTCTGCTGCTTCCATAATTGCCTGCCCCAAACATCCCGGCATTGCTGCTGTTGTCATACTTTAAGTTTCGCTTGTTTGTTTTATTTGCATTCGCGCTGTCTCCGTATGCACTTCATGAATATACACAACACGTCCGTCTCGGGGAATGTTATTCCATGTCACTGTGCCGTGCTGCTGCATATGGTTGGCGTGACAGTGAAGGCCCATTTGACTTGACTCGATAGGGGGTAAATCGCGGGGCATTGCTCCGTGCTCAGCAGGCTGTTGGCTCTGCTTCAAATACTACTGGCCACAGGAAGAGGTGATACTGAGTTCTGGAATCCATGCTGTCCCCTTCACTGCGGGTGAGGCCTGCTAGCATTGTTAGCTTCCCTGTTAGCCATTTCTTCCAATGGGATCTTGTTATGTCATGTGACGGGTGAGTTTTGGAGTGAGTCTTGATGGCTTCAGATATGGATGCTGAATATGAGAGACAAACAGTGTGCAGTGAACCGCATAAATATCCTTTTTCTTATATTTAATTCCCTGTACATTTAATATGCTTTTTCGTCCTGTGCAAGTAAACAAAGATTTGACAATTCCTGCATTTAATTCAATTCAGATTTGAGCAATTACCCAAAGAGCTCACTTTATAGGTAAATGGGCAGATGGGCGTAGCAAAAATTTCACTTACAGGAGCTCATTACAATTACTCAGAACTGTGATCAATAACATCATTTTTTAATAGCATTTTTATCTAACCTCTATTTTATCATGCAATCTGATTTATTACAAATTGTGTAAAATGGACAAGCATGGACTGAAATTAGTATACTGTGTAATGTATTTAATGCACTTTTTACTGAATATTTAATCTCCTGCTTCGATACGTTACCCTGTACTGGGTAAGTGGCACAAAAGATGAATAGGTGCTTGGAAGGATGAATCTTTATCGATACTTTGTTTTCTTGGTTAAGTTAGAATGAGTAAATGCACCCTATTAGGTACTGCATAGGTACTGACCTTTTATATACTGTCATAAATACAATTAGATTTTGATCAACAATAAATTCTTTGTTATGGTGTGATTTGTGTGTGTGTGTGTGTGTGTGTATATATGTACAGACACATATACATATGTATGTATGTATGTCTGAGGCACTGCAACCCAGTGCTGGCTCAGTAAAAATACTGACAGATGAATATACCAGGCACTCCAATGTCCTCCTGTAGCCTGAAAACATAATTGTTTGAGGTGAACGGGCATCTAGCATAGGATTGGTGTTATGTGCTGCCTGGAATAGGCTCCAGGCCTCCCACAGCCGTGACAAGGGTATGCAGCTAGAAGATGGATGAATGGATTTTTTATTATTATTATTATTATTATTAATATTATTATTATTATTATTATTATTATTATTATTATTATTATTATTATTATTTGTGATGTATCGCGACAGAGGAGCGGACCCAGGTATGCAAGGCAAGTAGATTTTATTACAAAGCCTTGGCAAGGCAGCGACTGTCCAAAACGAGAGGCGAGAATCGGAGTCGTGGGGCAGGCAAGGAGGTCGAAGTCCGGGTAGTCAGTCCGACGGGC
>JABFEA020000046.1:10634330-10650620 GCA_019775915.2 Cyphomyrus plagiostoma
CCACTGAAAAACACCACCCCCCTACTGAAAAACACCACCCCCCTGCCATCCTTCACATATGCTGCTAGCTGAGTCCGCCTTCAGCTTGCCCGGCCTGAGGCGGGCGACGCCATCCTCGTCTGAGCTCCCGCTTCCTGGAGAATAGCGTCAGACAAGCTGCCTGCTATGCTGTGAACATCCGAATGCCTAGACTAGAAGGGGGGGGGGGGGTGTGGTCAGATACCCCGCTCCCAATATCCCACCTCCCTTTTTACTTGTGGAATGAGTGTGAGAAAATTTTAGCGGCATTCCGAAGGAGCCTGAAGATTTCGATGGATCATGTGCAAATAGAACAATACATTTTTTTTCATAAGACATTGATTTTGATTTGCCAAGTGCCGCCTGTCAGCCAGACCAAGCACAGGAAAATTGGTTTTTGGAAATAGATAGATAGAAAAATAGAAAGACTGATGTTTAAAACAACGTCTACGGCTTTATCAGGCCATTATGATAAACAAAGGGAAAAAACTGGTAAAATTTCACAAGGTGTAGTAGATATGCTAGCTACTTATACTTGCTGGCTAGTATGGAACACAATCATCAGTCAAATACACTGTAAAATAACTTACTCTGAAGTTTCTCTTTTTTATCTTCATGCTGAACAAATGTGTAATGGAATCTGTTTTAGAAACACTACGTTACAATATTTTAACCGCTGATTTTCAACGTCTCTTCACTCTCATGAGGCATTAGCAATTAATCTGGCTCATCAATAAACCAGTAACCCTATTCACATGCACCACCATTGATCGCAACGTAATCAGTTTTGCAGACTTTTTTTTTGGTTCCCTGCAGCTCACACTGTCTGATGATGCTGGTGGATACCATGGTTACCAGTGCTTACGTATTTCCACGTTCCAGTTCTGCACCTGTCGTCCACTAGTCAGATTACACATGCAGCACAGGACTGAGCTGGGCTGGAGACATTACTTGCCTTAATTAAGAACCAGGCTGCAGGTATCTAAACGTCTACACGCAGTGATGTGCTTGCATTCAGGACATACGTTTTCAAAGGAAATCGGACTTCTATGTGCTTGTCCGCCATGACACTTACGTATTGACGTATACGTCCTCCGCTGCTTCTCCGCAATGCCGTATAATTTTTTATCGTTATTATCGGACACATTCTAATAGGCGAGGACGCGGTGGGATACGGCTTGAGCCAACACTGAAAAGGAATTTAATAAAAGGACAAAAATGTCTGCTGAGCCAAAGCGGTCAAGGGGATTTGAGGTTTAAGTGCCAGGAATGGCTCTGCTGTTTGACCTTTTAGGCAGGTGAAAACGAAAATATCGAGCTTCACAAATGCTTATCTAAAGCAGCTTTGGATTAAAGCCAGGCAATAGAATAAATACATCAATAGATATTTATATCATAGTAATTAAGTATAAATAAAAATTCTAATACTGGACAGTGTTCGCTCAGTACAATGTTGCACACTTCAGTGAACTTCAGTGAACGTTTTTACTTTGTCCATTACTATGTACAATTACAAACAGTAGTCTTTCTCTGAGATATTTCTACGATAATAAATTGGACACTTTAACCTTGAAGAGAAAGTCAATTTGCTTTCTCCTCCAGATTCATTCTTACCATAACTTCAAAAGAAAAAATAATCACGATCTAATCTGTTCCCTTGCATTTAATACTAATTGACAAGTTGATGTTTTAGCGGGTATTGGGGACAAATGAACAGGACTCTGATTCTCAAATGATATGTGACTTTGGGAAAATAATTTCAAAGGACAAATAATCTAGGGTAGGCAGTAAAAATAATAATTTAAAAAATCAGTGAACAGTCTCTATAGAACGTGGAAATTCTTCCAAAATACAGTATAGCCTTTGCTTACCACCAAAAGATATCGATCTATAAATTGTATTTTAATGTTTCTGATAATTGCAGGTGTCACGCCACTACAGCCCCCAGATGACACATTCTTGTTACTTCATTTCATTGTTTAAAATCTATTTCAGTCACTATGTCTATCATGGGCTCAGAGAATAAAATTATTCCCATAGCTATTGTGAAAGCATCTGTCCTTGCTTAATTTAAAAATGACCATGTCAGTGTTTAGAAAATGCATATTGCAATGTTAAGGGAAGCGAGAGAGATTTGTTTTGGCATCCCCAATATCTCCGGTGTTGTTTTTCTTCCCTGGTGTAAAGGGTGGTGAAATGCTAGATTTGTTCCATCAGAGCTCAGCCAGACATTTTTTTAAAGCATCTTATTAATTAGTGTCCCTTGTAAGACACAGAGGTGCCCATTTGTGCATTTCTGCACCTTCTTTCCCAAGCGAAAATGAAATCACTGCAGCAGGTAACAGTAATTATGTTACAATATTTATTTACATAGCTGACCTGTTTACCTGAGCAACATATATTTTCTTTGATGGCGCAGGGTCAGACAATCCCTGAAGTTACTGGGGTTTAAGGGCCTCATTCTTGCGCATGACCGTGATACCTCTCCATCGATCCCAGGATTTTAACCAGCGACCTTCTGTCGATAGGTACAACATCCTGGCCTGCGTAGCCAGACACCGCTATGCTATGCAATACTAATTGTGATAGATGATCGATCAAACGTCTCACTCGATAACAGTACTGGTTCCCGGCCAGTATTTGACCAGGCCACAGAATGCCAAGGGTTTTGCAGAGCGGTTGGCAATTTTTTGTCATGTTTGTGGATTCCGTTTGCATCCAAAAAAAAAAAATTTGAACTGCCAATTGATCTGTTGGTTCGCTCCCCACCCCTGGCCGATTTACCGGTCCATGATATTTTTGTAGGAGGTAAATCAGCCCACAGGCATGAAAAGGTCGGGAACCCCTACTTTAAAGTACCCAGAATATCAGGTTAGCTGTCATGTCTCATTAATATAAATGCCAACGCAAACACATTTTTAGGGTACTTACTTGAGAATGACATTGTATAGGGAAAGGTGATTGAGTTTATGAAGTTAATTTGACAGGCTGAACCCCTCCACCCAATGGCACAGTGTCCGCCATCTTGACATTCCTGTTTGAAATCAGAAATGAGAAATTTCATGCAGCTGTTCCTTTGACACCAGCTCAAAAACCGTCCCTTGGTGATGCATGACGTTTTCATTTTTATGATTTTTTTTTCTTGCTTACTGTCCTGAAGGATATTCCTTGTTTGTTTGTAAACTCAAGCAGTAATTTTCAAAACCCGAATACTAATTTTTCAAAGTTTAAACCAGATGCAATGCTATAGCGGGTGCTTTTATCCCAAAAGTGAATAGAGTGGAAATAATTCTGCCACCTATATTTTCTTAACAAATACTGTTCTTACTTGGCCAATTTATTGGTAGCAAAGAAAATTAATTGTACAGGCTGCCAGACTAAATAAAATTTCCAAAGGAAATTTCAGTCAAAGACATGACAAGAAAAGACAATGAGATAAAATATACTTTAGTGATACAACAAAGAAAATTCTATATATAAAATTTAAATACAAGCAACATTAAGTATAAGGTATACTTGTTTACATAAAGTTCAGAATAATGGACTTTGTTAATATGAAGTCTTTAAGATAGAAAATAATGTAAACACTTTATGAGTATATAAAGGGATGTTTATATACGGGGGGTTGCAGTAAGTAGATTAAGAAAGCTCTGATTTGTTGGTTTCAGTCCCCATTGTGGGACCCTGTTGCAGTTCACTGGATCAAGGCCTCGGTTTACAACAGCAGAAGAGCAGTATAGCCCGGGCCAGGAAGGGCTGGTTTGTAAGATGTGTTGTGGTGCAGGTCTGACCTTTGACCTCTTGCCATGACTGCTGTAACAGGAGCTGTGAATTGTTCGATAATACCTCTCACAGGTGAAATGCATTTAATGTCGCCTTTGTGACAGTGCAGCGAATCCCGACTCTGGCCACGGATGGTGTGAAAAAAGACAATAAAAGGAAAAATAATTCTGTGACAAAGCCTATTTTGTCAACTCCCGAATCCAACAGGGGGATAGTGAACTCACACAGGTGAATGTCTTGCTCCTGGATGGTGAGCCTCTGACAGGCATTCCCTCCGCAAGGTTCCGGAAAGGAGCCTGCGTTTACAATTTGACCTTATTTACCGCATTTTAAGCAATATCACCATGGTGATCTCCCCCCAATTAACACTTTCTGTGGACAAGGAATTTAAATGAGAGTGAAATCAGGAAGGGAAGTGTTTTCACACAATGTGAAAAGGGTTACCTATGTATAAATATATCCCACTTGGCTGGAGCCTATTTCCTGCACAGGAACTGTGCTGGAATTGCTCTCAGTTTCATGTCTTTATATCGTCTTTGTAGAGGGCTGTGTTTTGAATATCACTAGCGTGACGAGTGCCACCGACTGAATCACCTGGCAAGATACGCATGGAAAGTTTGACAAGGGGAGCAGTCCATGACAATTTGGAGAAGAAAGTCTAGAGGAGAACTCACAAGGAATGTTAATGCTCACCTCATTTAAATCAGAGATAATTATTTAATTACTGACTGCACTATCTGTCAGAAAGCTTCCTCTATAACAGCAGTTATGAAGACAGTTCGTCGTTGTGAAGCGTGGACAGCAGTCAGAATATTAGTCAGAAGAAATGTCATCTTTATGTTAATTTCTGTATAATAAATGTATTACTGTTAAATATATGACTTTATTTTTTGTGGTTATTGCAGTTAGGAAATTATGATTACCGAGCATAATAAGTTATAATTCAAGACAGAATTCATTGCATCTCTATCACCTCAGAATTAATTTTGTATTACACTTTTAATTATGTTTTTGCTTTTTCGTTAGCTATACATTCATATTCATACCCCTGATGAACATGTAATTAAAATGCATGAATAAGTTGCACATACGATTTTTACAGTTATAAATAAAGTACATAAACAAGGTTATCACGCACAGTTAAATATGAACTTACAAAACATTATTTATTCTTTATTGCATAAAACCTTTGAGAGATATAAAAAAAAATCTCGGCGAGAAAGCGGTCTGTGTTGGCCAAGGCTGCAAACACCCACATGACTAAAGATTGGAGCTCAAACTAGGTCCTGGTTCAGAAAGCCAGACTAACTTCCACTGTGTGTATCAGAGGGAAATCCGACAGAGCATCTCATTAAATTTACTTTTTTAAATAGCTTCTCTCAGATGCCTGGCAGATGTATGGAAGCACTACAAAGTGAAATGGTGTCGTCCTTCAGATGAGACGTAAAACTGAGGGCTTGACTCCATGGGGTCATAAAATTTCCCAGGGCGTCTTTTGAGAGAGCAGGGCTGGTAGCCCGATGTCCAGGCTAAAGCTGCCCACTGTGGCCCTGCCAGATCTGGCCTCCTAATCATCCCCTATATCTAACTACTGAATTCTCTCCTGCCCCTTCACCACCTTAGCTGCTGTCTGGTGAGCGTATTGCTGCAGAATGGCTGCCGTCACACCATCCAGGTGTGGGTACAGTGGGGGTGCTTGAAGTGGCCCCCCATTGGGTCCATATAGTGCCTAATGTGTTTTGAAAAAGTGCTATATAAATGCAACCTTCATTCATTCATTCTTTCATTCAAGATACTTCACTTACTTCTCCAATTTCAGTTACGGAAGTTGCAATAATGTCCCCTCAGTGGGGCTTGAGTTTGCAAGAGGCGAGAGCGACCTAGCATTCTCTCCTGAATCTCAGCACCTGCTGCCGCCTCTGCAACCCAGTGGATTTAGATTAATCCAGAGCCGTGCCTAAACCCGCGCACAAGGAGTTCACGGTGATCCGCTCAAGGGCAAAGCAGTCCCGGTGATAAAGTTTGCCCGAGAGCTCTGGCAGTCCCCGTGATCGATGCCAGCGCCCCATGCCAGCTGAAGCCAGGCCAAGCCAAACACGACTCATACTTAAAAAATAGCTATGCTGGAGTATGCCGCCATGCTCGTCCCAGCTGCAGCCAAACTGGCACTTGAAAAATTGCCATGGGGACACGGGGATGGGCAAGAAATCCCCAGGCTCGCTTGTGACAAAGGCAAGGACGTGACCATCAGCAACAGAACTTCCTGAAGACTTGGGCAACGAGGGAACAATCTGGGCGCCGCTGTCGGCTGAAGACTTTATTTCTTGCAAGCTACAGATAATGTCCAGTGGTGCTTTTTTGAAGTTCAGCCTGGAGAAAATTCTCATGTGCTGGATGTGCAGAGCAGGATACAGGTAACTCTAATAGAGGCCATAAAAGTAGCAAAGATAATCCACAAGGATAAATCCATTCACTGTATGTACAATACAGATAAAACTAGACCATTACATAGAGCACTTTTACAGCATTCTGGAATATTCTTTTCTCATATAAACGGCATTTATCTTATTTAAGTTGAACACAGGTTTCTTATCCGCTAACACCCACAGGTCTAATAAATCAAAATATGTTGAAAAGTCTTGTATATTGTGTGGAATTTTTCCATGAACATAGTTTTTGCTCACGACAAGTGAATTTATCAAGAATGTTTAGATTAAATCACAGAAAATGACTATGAACACAGAAACCTCTCCATGTATTTAATGGGTTCTTGAAATATAAAATAAAATTGGTATCCAAATAGTAACAGTATTCTTCTAATTAAATTTCATCCTGAGAAATGCACACAACCATTTATCCTGGACACTTATGATGTCACAAAGCTGGTGGTAATAATGGCGGTTCAACCACTTTAACAGCAAGGAAAACAAATGATGTATTTATAGAATACAACAGCATAAACTTGTATGGCATTAAGTATCCTCTGGAGAGGCTGATTTGGCTGGAAGCTGAAGCTGCAGGTATGTGCCGGCGGGGGATGATGAAACGGCAGCTTCCCCCGGCATCAAGCTGCAGTCAGACGAGGGGATGGAGGGAAAGTGAGAGCGGAGAGAAGCCAATAAGGGCAAAGGGCTAGGAGTTCACGTTTCCGAGCTCAGCTACTGGTAAATCAAAATCTGCTCTCCTTGGTGGAACTCTGGGAAATTCTTTTTCTAGCTTGTACTAAAGGAAGCAAATCGATCTCGCCCATTCCTCTGGATGTCTTTCATAGCGCGCCGTCGCATTTCACACTTTTATAAAAACCGGCACGGATGTATGCGACGCAGGCGCATTTGCGCAATAAATGAGATGTGAGCGCGTCTCAGCCATCTACTGAATACCTTTGTCTGGGTTCATCCCAGGCCTGTGGAAATGTTAAGCGTAACAGCTAAAGAAAGTGCAAATGCATGTCAAAGTAGAAAATATAGCTCTCCCCACCCATCCCTTTGTGTCGTACTCACTCGGGCCGCCTGGGATTTGAGAATCCATCGCATTATATCTTCCTCTCTCTGGATACGGCAGCTGCGAACCCTCCCTGTCGCAATCTCTGGAGGTTTGGACCGCTCCCCTGATAAGATGATGGTGTCGTTTGAAAGTGCTTCCCACGTGCGAAAGTGTGTGCGCAAGCGTGCGCCAGCGTGCGTCTGTGTCTTCTGCCGACGACGACAACCTCCGTTAATTAATAAAATTGGGACTTTGTTGAGGGCTAAAAGGTCGAAGCTATTAGAAGTTTTTTTCTTTCTTTTTCCTTTCTCAGTGTGCTGTGACAGGTCCTGCTCCTTCAGAATTCATTTGTCCATCGATTACACCGAGGAATACAACAAACTAGGTCACCTGGTGGGTTCTTTAACATTTAAAAATCGAACGACGACTTTAAAATACTGTTTTGAGGGCTACAAATATAGTGTGTGTGTGTGTGTGTGTGTGTGTGTGTGTGTCTGTGTGTGTGTGGTTTACCAAGTTAAGGTGCTCTGTCTATAATTGGAAGACTGCTGATTAAAATCTCAGGGTCAGCAGTGTCTCGGGCCCCTGAGCGAGGCCCCTAACCTCCCCATTTAACCCTGGGGCCGTCTGACCCTGCTTTCACAAGTGTACATCACTTTGGATAAAAGCAAGAACTACACAAATAAGAATAAAATGCCATTTTAAAAAGTGTGTCTGAATGTTCTAATATCTGAAGGTAAAGTGGTATATAAAACCCTTTTGATGTCAAATGGAAGGTTGCATTGCTTTTTACAGTTAATTATTTAGACAATAATAATACAAAAAAAAGATAAAAAAAATATTTTTAAGGTATAAAATGCAATCATCGTAGCAATCATTCTATAGGTCATAGATAATAAATTGAGAAGAGTATGTTTATGGCTGTAGGAGTTCAAACAATGAGACAGCAAACAGATATTTTCCGCATTTACTGATGCAATGTGAAGTGTGAATGACCTGCTTGCTGAAACCAATTGCTCTGATGGATCTTTCTGGAAACCTGAACTTGGAACAAGCCCCAAACTCTTTGCTCTTTTTCCCGAGGAACCGAACAAGGATATCTCTAAAAGCTAGACCTGCAAAGTCTTGGGATTGTTATCAAATTTTTGCTAGCTTACACGGAAGTTAAACATAAATATTCAAAAGTAGCTTTTTTTTAATAATAAAAAGAAAAACGTAGCACAGCAGCTGAGCGGCTTGTGGGTTGGGATCCAGGACAGACTCTATTTCCGACGTGAATATTTGCTCTGAGAGAACACAGTGCTTGTGTAAGGGGGACTGGTTGACCCCACATTAGGTGCTGTTTCCTGGGATAGTACCCAGATCACAGCAACTCTGATTGGATAAATGACTGCTTAAGATAGATTGATGAATATAATGTGTGTATCACATATTGGATGATTAGGCAAATTATCGGTCGGCCTTCCATTATTATGTCGCTGTCGCTGGCCATTCTTACCCGATGGGGTGACTGATCCAGGCAAGGATTTGGAGAGCTCGTCAATGGCTTTAGGGATGCATTAGTACTTCATTGCTGCTTCATTGATGTGTGGGTAGGTATTTAGGATGGAGTTACTGTATGTATATGTGTGTATGCATGCAAGTGCAGCTGTCTATCTGTATATTGATACAGCATATAGATATAGCATAGTGCACAGAATGGCAACTCACATATATATTCACATTCCCTTACTTACAGAAAAGCTTAAATGTATATATGTGTGTGTGACTGCGAAAATACAGAATATGTGCCAGCCAGATGCTAATCTCTCCCTGGAAATTCATAGTCTCCCGCTCAAGAGTGGATGCTCTAAAGAGCCTCTGGAGCTACAGGTCAGCTTTTCAGCTTTTAGGTGGGAATGCTCTCTCACCTGTCTTTTTTTTCTGCCTGCTGCCTGCAACGGCAGATTACGTCCTGCCACCTGCTTTCCAGCGGCTTCCCATTTATATAAATATTTTCTGCTTGAAAAGGTTACCAATTGGAGAGAAAAAACAGCGGAGGTAAAAATAAATAAATAAATAAAACGTTGTTTCAGTAAATAGATTCCACTTGTGTTCAGTTTAAAATCGTCGCATAAAGGGCTTTGATGCAGGCTAAATATGACCAACAACAGAGAACGCAAAACTTGAATATCATCATCGGGATATTATTCTGAGATGTTAATAGCAAAATGTTGCTGATTTCGTTCTCCTGTTTGCAGTTATCCTCGATGCTTAAGTAAGCCGTATAATCAGCTGACGGAGCTGATTCATTTAGTCGGACTTCAGAGCCGCAAAGAGGAACCATCTCCCTCATGGCGGCGAGCGCCGGCGAAGCCGAAGGAGATCGAGATCTAATCACCGCCTTTGTGATTAATCGGCAGAAATCCGGGCTGCCGAGAGAGAGAGAGTTCAATTTCTGTGATAAAGAGAGAGAAAAGAAAAACAGTTAAGACCTGGATATTGATCTCCGTACTTAAACAATTATTGGATTCAGTTTAAAGATTTAAAAGAGCTTCTCACTGTTTAAAGCCTCGTTAATGATTGACTTCCCTTCTCCCCGAATCTCAGCCTGCTGCACATATCGTGTCAGTTTTAGAAAGAATATGTTTGATGTATCTGCACGACCAGACATTTATATTTGTAACTCTATCCCTATCATTTTTTTTTCACTCAAAATAACTTTATCCTAACAGTTTAATCTTAAGTAAAAGTGAAAAACATTACTTAAACGAAAACCGTTTTACAGATTTCTTTGCATCTAAAAATAAATTATTTCTGCCCACACTGGAGCATATTACCTGTGTGCAGCCAGCGTTATCAAGTCTTAATTGCAAAGCCTATTCCTGGAGCTTGGCCGTTTGAGTCTGTAGGTCGCATTATTAATCGCATTACCAGGACCATTATAGATTAATAAGATCGTAACTAAGGGAGCATACAAAGGCCGGCGTGATGCTGCTAATCGTTAATGTGAACTGTGCAGGGTTTAGCTGACTAAATACTTTTCTAAAAGAGAAATATATGGTTGAGAAAGACAAATATTCAGGTGGTATTATTGGGCAAGTCTTCATCCTTCACACATGCTGTCAGATCCATATTGTTAGAGCACTGATATAAAGGGTAAAATTTAAATCAGATCTGACGGTATAGAGAGGTGGGGGGGGCGATCAGGGGGGACACCGCTTCAACCGGCATCTGAATTTTAATCCGCAGGATGTGAAAGAAATTGGAATGAGTCATGCTATGTGTGAGAGTCAGGCCTTCATCTGAGAGCGGGGCTCTGGCCTTTTTATGTCGAAGGGACACGGGCGGCCTGCAGACACAGAGGCACAAAGCCGGCACGTCTTTCCGGCCGCCGGGACCTGAAACGGCAGGCCTAAATTCACACACGGAAAAAAGAGGAGAGGAAATGTCATTAACGGAAGAAAGGGCCACATATTGAGCAGGGAAATAGGGGCGGGGGTGAGCAGGGGGCGGGGAATGGGGCGGGGAGATCACAGGAGCGAGAGATTGAGGGCAAAGGAGGTCTAACCCGGGGCTGCGCCGGTTATGTGAGGACGACAGTGAGAGTCTAGGGAGGAAGGCGGCACCTGCGATGTCAAGATCTAGGGTCACCGTGCGGCACCAGTTCACTCACCCGCCAGTGACAAGAGGTTTTCGGGTCACGTCTAAACAACTTTACCATGCTGTTATCGTTGGTCAACAAACCAGGGATGGATTTGTTTAAGGTGGGGCGGCGCCATAATTCATATAGAGGAGCCAA
The DNA here is from genome assembly GCA_019775915.2 of Cyphomyrus plagiostoma. Taxonomy (NCBI): domain Eukaryota; kingdom Metazoa; phylum Chordata; class Actinopteri; order Osteoglossiformes; family Mormyridae; genus Cyphomyrus; species Cyphomyrus plagiostoma. The sequence goes on from JABFEA020000046.1 coordinate 10,645,396, forward strand.
CCGATGATGTGTGTTGAAGTGGCGAGTGACTTGGCAGGGGGAACTCTGGGAGCCAATCAGTTTTCAGCAGGGGTGAGCGCCCCTGTAGCCGTGCCCCTGTATACGCCTACTGCAACAAACTGTAACAGAAAGTCTGAATCATTGTAAGCCTCACCTTAAACATTACTAGTGACCATTTAGCTACCAGTCCATGTCCTTAAACACTCTATTACCTGCTGCCCATCTCTGCTAGCATGGAGGGGTAAGAAACATTTACTTGACTGTTCAAGTTAGCTTTGACTGTTAGCTTCGGGTCTTCTTCGTTTTTTGCATCCTCCAACCAAAAAATTCTTAAAGCGTCAAGATGCCTCCTAGGATAGGGACCAGAACCAACAGGGTCTCTAGCCTGCGAGCGGCTCTTTGGATGTGATGTCTGTCAATTTCCTCCCGAATGGTGGTTTGGTCTCCCGAGTAAACATCCCAGAGCCTTCCTTCATGCTTTATTCAACGGCCGTGTGGACGACAGCCACTCAGCGGGAGTCGGGGTAAGGGTACGAGACAGCATGGGGTTATACACAGAATTGATTTCACTTGTCGACCGCTGACAGCCGGTAATAAGTACTAACAGCCTGAAAGGTTGTTACACTAATAGCATTTCTTTGATATTCCTTTTTGAAAGGAGGTGCTGAGGATGGGGAATACAGAAAGGCCAGAGTAACACCCCTCACTGGTGTCACCAGGCCTGAGCTTCAAAAGTTAGCGACACCAGCGCTAATCAGGATTCCCAGAGATAGAGCATCAACCGCAACCCAAATGGACTAAATGAAATGAGGAGTGGCCTACAGTCATCGAGTGAACAACTGCTCATATGCTAAATAAGCATTTTCAGCCTTGTTCCATGAGTCCTAGCTGGTAGGGAGCTATATTATTAGCATTTGCCTCTGGCTAGTCAGCTAGTGTCAGCAGCAAACGTAGACATCTCAGTCCCATTTCATATTAAAAAATAACCTTGCTTGGCCCATGGGACAATAATACTGCAAGTACCTCAGGAAGACCTAAAACAAAGAGAAAATCGTGGCTTTTTCATAACCTTAATCGCCTGCCGTGACTGAGCGTTACCATCAGAAGCTGGGCAGCCTTTGCACACATTCCACACATGCACACATTTCTTAGTTCTGTGAATAAAATAACTGTAGAAACAAGAAAGAAAAAAACAAATCCTCTTGATGCGCATCAGCTTAACATGGGCTACAGTGTTGAGCGTTCAGGTGTGATAATCATCTGCACAGAATTGACTTCCTGGATGCATTTTATCCTTCGGGTGTCATGTGCAAATCCCCCGTCCAAATTGGTGCATTAGGTTTTTTTTTTTCTCTCCCAGATATCACACCACCAGTATGGGATTAAAATGTCCGCTTTTAGGAACTTTTCACCAAGTCATCAGATGGCAGCACTAATTCAGTTAACATAATGTACTGTTTTTGCAGCCCTATGAGATGAGCAGGATGTCTGTTTCAGTGAAGAGAATGAGAAGCTTTAAGGTTAAATGGAACGGATAGATCTCACTCTCTTCTCCCGCGGGAGTCTGATTTCACCTTGACAAGCTGTAACTTTATATAATGTGCAAAAAAACAGCAACAAAACCGCTCTTTCAATGAAAATGTGTTCAGCCAAATGAAAATAGCTCAAGGCAGCTCCCTTACGCACTGCAGTTGAAATCATTATGACGCTGGCTTGATGCCTTGATATGTTCATTATAGGCAGTTCAGGCGTGAGAGCTAAATCAAAAAACAAAGTTCATCTGCTGTTCAATTGCCGTTGCAGAACTCGTACAGGGGAGTCCATTATATTAATCATAGCATAATATGAAATGTGGCAATATACTTTCCCAAGAATCGCAGGGCTTAAGGCGGGGGGCGGGTCACCTGGGACGCTAAGTCCATCACGGGACACATACACACACAATCCAGCACTAAAGGAAACTGAGGCAGCAATCCACATTATGTCTTTAGACTCAAATGGAAAGTATCATTGACATCATGGGTACAGACTACAACCTGCCACCTAGACCAGCGTGGAGAATCAACACTATGATGGACTTTGGTTTTGACCTTGACCTCTGTTGTGAAAGGCCCTATATAAAAATAAATGGAACTGAATTGGACATTCTTACATATACAGATTTCCCATGTGAGGCTAGAGTTACGCACTACTACGGTGCAACATAGGGGAATAAAACAAGAACAGCGGAAATCACTTTAAGACAAATTAAAATGTTGCATGGTTATTTTATTTTGTTTATTCTACTTTATGTATATATGCAATATATTTGTGCACATTTCCTTTAATATATCAATCCATTTGTCTTGGTGAGCCTGGAGCCTATCCCAGAAAACACAGGCAGGACACAAGGCCAGAGACTGTTCTGTTTAGGATTCCAGTCACAACATAATTATATACGTTGTCACAGCGGTGGTTCTGTGCGCATCATGCACACGACACTCCGCCTGGTCGCCAGGGCGACCCCTCAGCACCACGGACAGCTGCCACCTGTCAAGAGTCGGGCGCCGCGGCCGTGGGTGTCGTGGGGGTGTTCAGAGACAGCCTCGCCCGGCTAACGAGCCATGGCCGGCAGCTAGCGGCTGAGGGTAGCTGAGGAAGGTGAGGGCGAGCAGACGAGAGAACAAAGGAGAAGAAAACCGGCGGCCCAAGGAAGGAAGAATGACCGGATAAAGGAGCCGCCCGCCAGGTCTGGAGATGATGGCGAAAGCTGTCAGCAGCTTGTCCTTTCCACAGGAGCCATGAGTACCGTGTCCCCGCTGCCTTCTGCTGACGTCCGCTACCTGCACTCCGGCCTACCGAGTCGCCACATTACATGGACGCCCCCAAAGCCCTGTACTCATCTGTTTTCCTACACCCTGCACTTCTCTCCACTGAGCACCATCAATAAACCACCCCTGCAGGGTCGCGGGTTGAAACATCACTGTCTGGTGTGCTGCGCTGGGCCATCCAGCAACTCCCCAGTGCTACTCCCCAGTGCCACAGGATGTGCAATGTTCCATAAGATTATGATATTTTAATGGGATGATTTCCCTTCACATCAATATGTCATGTTTGAAGGAGTGTCCTCCAAATCGGGGCATAGTGGTCTGGACCACCTGACAAAATGTCACTTTGCACCCCCACCTGATTTAACATGTGGTTATATGGATTCTAGCCCCCCTGTAAAGTGTTGGGCCCCCTGAATCTGCCAGGGGATCCGTGTCCCTACTTGGTCCTGCCTCCAAAACAAGCAAAGAAGAGACATATGTGCTTGCGTGGCAGTGTACTGCATGCACACATGCTAGGTGTGATGCAGCTGTAAACTCACCCTCCCACCGTTGGCCAACAATGATTGTTCCCTGGCATGCACCAGTGTCTCTCATTCCAGAAAAAGCAGCAGCTGAAGACAGGAAGAAAAATCACAGCCCTGCCTGCTGACTGGGACCTGTGTACCACATGACTATCAAAAAGACAGTAACCCACCATATTACATGACCATCAAAAACACAGGGACCCACATATCACATGACCACCCAAAAGACAGGGACCCACCATAATATATGACCATCAGAAATACAGGGACCCACGTACCACATCACTGTCAAAAAGATAATGACCCACCATGCCACATGACCATCAAAATGACAGAGACCCATCATATCACATGACCATCAAAAACATAGGGACCCACAAACCACATGACCATCCAAAAGTCAGGGACTCACCATAACATATGACCAGCAGAAATACAGGGACCCATGTACCACATCACTGTCAAAAAGATAATGACCCACCATACCACATGACCATCAAAAAGACAGGGACCCACAAACCACGTGACCATCAAAAGACAGGGACGCACTGTATCACATGAGCCTCTGAATTTCACTTAATTTACCAGAAAGCCTCAGGGGATTCCTTATGAAGAGGAACTACGGATTCAGATAGACCAAATTCAACCTGCACCTCAAAATTTTATTTTTCCTTATCATTTTTCATTCTTACTTTATCATTTTAAAAACTTTCCATTGTGATGAAGTAACCCTCTGGAAGCTTTTAGAACTTTCGAAAGAAACACCCTTTCTTGCCCTTATTGGTCCCAGTCTACATGAAGGAAACACATCTTCTTGACCTTTGTTGAATAAGCAATGAGGGGGGTGGGGATGCTTTAGGGGGCAAGCTTTGCAGAAACAGGAGAGGCATATAAGCAATAAATAAATCCAATAAATAAATAAACAAGAGGGGGACTGGATTACAATGAACAGACATTTCAGCTTCAGCTATTCCTCTGTGCCAGGACCACAGGGAGCACTGATCGCGTGGAAGAGGATCATCATGCACCAATGCTAAAGCCCATCTTATGGGTAGAAAACCTGCTCTCATTATGGCCGATAAAGTTACACGCTAAATGCATTAACACAAGACTATATTCCCTTTTCCAAACAAATTCTTAGAGGATGGAGAAGCCACCATATCTAACGAGCTACCGTGGGTCACGTTACAAAGAATATTAATTTGTAATTATGAGGAGTAGCTATAAACAAACACGAAAAATGACAGCAAGAAGAAAAGATTGATTTTATTTCAGATGGCTGTATAAAATGTAATGGTCTATATGGTTACTAGTACTAGTAATGGTACTAGTAGCTAGTAATCAGACATAAAGAACTCAGGGAAGGTGCAGAAAACACAACACTTGTTACCGATTGTGAGGGGCAAATATGCCTAACTACTCGAAATATCTGTCAAAAATGTATACGTAATTGGATGTCTAAATGAGAAAAAAATATATGTATTTTCTGCAGCTAAACACACTGCTGTGAAATTACAGATTGCTTTTGAATATTTTGAGTAATGTATATTAAAAGAAAATTATGTCTATATACTATCTATATTTATTCCAAGACAACAATGGGAAACACTTATTATTTATACTACCTATAGCATCAAAACATGTAAAAATCCATCCATACATCCATCTTTCAATCACTTGTCCTGGAAAGGGTAGCAGAACGGCCAGGAACCTGACCAGGGAAGCATTGTTTGATATGACCTTCAGGGCTGAGAACTGTGGATTCTCATATATCTAAAACAAGTTCATTCAAGGGGCGGCATGGTGGTGCAGTAGTTAGCACTGTTGCCTCACACCTCTGGGACCCGGGTTCTGGTCTCCGCCTGGTTTCATGTGTGTAGAGTTTGCATGT
>JABFEA020000046.1:10650720-10667889 GCA_019775915.2 Cyphomyrus plagiostoma
TACTCCGGTTTCCCCCCACGGTCCAAAAAATATGCTGAGGCTGATTGGAGTTGCCAAATTGCCCATAGGTGTGCATGTGCGCCCTGCGATGGGCTGGCCCCCCATCCAGGGTTGTTCCGTGCCCGTTGCTTCCGGGATAGGCTGCGGACCCCCCGCGACCCAATAGGATAAGCGGTTTGGAAAATGGATGGATGGAAGTTTATTCAACAAAAGCCTTAGCTAACAAGGGACTCATGTTCAAAATCAAAGGTCCTAATCAAACAGGTAATTCAAGCACCTCAGCAACTTTTTTTTCCTCTCACAAAAAAGCACTAGTTTAGGACGCAGAGTGAGTATTAGGGTGGAAAACACTTATTTACAATGTGCAAGGATTTATTTCATTCTGAGTCCATCTTTTAACATGCATTTGCATAAGGAGGAGTTAATATGTACAACTAAGTTTCACATTTCACCATGAAAATAACTCTTAGTCAGGCGGAATTATAAATTTGCATAAACTGATCATTAGAATCAAGAGGTAACACCACGGTGCAAAAACCAGAAACTAAATAGCAAGATTTTGTTGTAGACAATTGCCAGCTTTGATCTCTTATTTCTAATAGCTGTATCAGTAATAGCAGGACTGAATGTAATTATAGCAAAAGAAAAACAGTTTATCCAGTGTGTTACAGATAAACAGTGACATCATATTGGTGTTTATGTTCATTCAAATCAACCGTAACTGTAACCATCTGCACTAGACTTGCGATACTGTGGCCACAATCTACTTCTTCTGAACTCCTGTTCATTCAGTTTCATTTTCCATTTGCACGACTGTATTTCTAAACTGCTTTAAATATTTATATTCTATTTCTTACACTATGACCAATGACATCAAACCTTCGTCTCAGTGGATGAAGTGAATCATATAGCTGAAGATGACAATGATGTCTTTGACTCTGCTAGACTCTGACATACCATTTTTTGCATCAGAACTCAATAACCTTAGACCTACTTGCAAGAAATCTATCTCACAACTAAACACACAAGCATTTCTCCCCTGTTAGCCCAAGCTGCCTCCCATGTGTCTAACAAATGTCTGCCTCCTTACAATACAATTAAATGCTGTATTCACATTGTTATGAATGGGGCCCCATTTAGATTCTGTGATTTTACGGTCAGTTAAAGGCCCCATTTGAACAAATTGCTCATGTGAATAATCAGTAATGTGCTTCTGAAAACTAGAGTGACACAGAGGATGGAAAATCATAAATTCAGATGTGTGAACATATTTCAGCACTGGAAATGTACTATATGACAGCATTCTCTAACCTTAGTGTTAAATATGATGTTTTACTGACTGTACTGCCTTGTCTATCATCATACAATGTATGTTTGATATAATACATCACAGTTAATCTATGGGCTTCATATTATGTGAAATCAGCACACACATATTGTACATACAAGCTAAAGTCTTAGGCAGTCAAAGAAAATGATGTTTAATTATCTCCATGTTGGTGTAAAGCTATGATTTTATGTCTGTCAAAGTGTGAGCTTAGCTTTCAACCCTCTCCTAATGTCACCCCAGTATTTACCACAAACACAATACATCCATGTATTTTTTGACTTCACCACTAGAACATTGTGTGGCTAATCAAAACCTCAGTGACTTTTTAAAACTTAATTAATTGGTTGATTGATTGAGTAATCGATTGGTTTATTAATTGATTCATTAAGTGAGCTGGTACTAAATGTACTGAATGCGTGAATTGGCCAGGGAGCCCCCGAGGAGAGGTTTGGGAACCACAGCAACGTTCATCTAGCCGTCCAACAAGGGCCTGTGAATGTGACTATTCACAAAGAGTACTGAGGCACCACAGACCTCTACCCGTAACACTGAGGCTCCACAGACCTCTACCCGTAACACTGAGGCACCACAAACCTCTACCCATAACAGTCTGCTAGTCTCCTATCAAGACCTTTTTTATATAATATAAAAACCATCTAAGTGATGCCCCTGCATGTAAAAGTTGCTGCTGTGTGCACCGGGAGCACTACTTTTGGACTTGTTGTTAAAAATTCAACATTTATGGCGGTGAAAAGTTTAAAAGTTACCGCGAGAAGCGCAAGATTGCACAGTAACAAAGACGGGTAACATGTGAGTGAGGCTGGTTACTGCACAAAGATGCACAGCCTGCCCAAACCAAGACTTTTAGTATTAAAGATATAGTATGCATTCCTACTGACAAATATTGTGTATTTCCAATATTTCTATTTTATATGATTGCATGTGGAAACAGAAGATCCAGCAGAAATTCAAAATTCAAACTGTACATGCAGACGAGCTCAAGGAGACACAGTTGACCATTCTAAAGAATATATTTCAGGTCCTTTCTTCTTTTTTTGCATCACTCTGCACAGACTATTGGGCCAGACTGGTGAATCGCTGTGTTCAGGCTGATAAAAAACACCTTATTTGTTAGTGGCCGCCGGCCACTTGTGCTGTGCAGGGGAAAGGCTGGGGTGACTGGCAGCCATACTGGCACATACTGGCATATCATGCGGCGTCACCTAAGCACCAGCAAGCAGAGGGCAGTAATAATGTAATCAGGGTTCTTGCATAGACTACATGGATCACACCGTTCTTGGGGCTTGTTCAGTCTGGAAATCGTCACAGTCTGTGCCTGAAAGTAAGGAGGGGGGTAAATATCCTGCCTTCTCACCACGAAGCGCACATTTCATAACTCCACTGCGCCTATGAGGCTCTTTGAGGCACTCGCCCGGGTGAGTGGAATATGGCCCTTATTTATGTAAAATGTAAATGTTTCACGCTTGAGTGAACAATATCTGTCAGATTGTAAGGTAATCTGCAGAAAGACCAGACAATGTAAAGGACCCTATTATGCCAATGTTTCCTCTTTTGTTGTCATATTGTCGTTCCATATTCCAAAAGGTTATCCAGTTCAGGGTCACACAGAGCTGGGAGCCTATTCCAGAAAACTCAGGGCACTGGGTTGGGTTGGGGAATGGGGGGGTGCCGGACAGGATGCCAGGCCATGGCAGGGAACATGCTCACATCCACACAACACATTCCGGGCACCAATTCAACTAGAAAAATGCAAACTCCACACACAACGCCGCAATGGGCTTCAACCCCCCCCCCCACCCTGGAGGTGTGAGGTCACAGTGCTACCAACCGTGCCACCATGTTTCAATATTTATTCATTTCCAAATTGTTTTTTTTTTCTGTGAAAAATGTGCTGTGGCACTTAAAACAACATCTGCTATTATTAGCGAACACAAAAAAAGGACGCGGAATCACAGATGAGACGCGGAATCACAGATGAGACATCTCGCCGCCAGCACTATTTCGGCTACTTTTGAGCTCAGATACTGTATCACAAAAAGCTAAAGAAAGTATCCCCATGAGTCAGTCTTAATTCATTATAGATAAGGTAAACTTTCCACCTCTCGACAAACTTTGTCCATTAACATTGCCGTTAAAGATAGATTTCCAACAGGCCGTTTTGTTAAGAAAAAAACAAAATAATAATAACAATGTCAATTTAATGATGATGTGTATTTCATAGGGTTCAAGTCAGTGCAGAAATATACCATCACTAAAATTCTTCAATTTTACCTTAACGAAAGCTGCTAAAATATATTGTTAGCTGCATCTCATAATAAAGTGAAAGTCTTACATTTCTGGCAATGATTTTTCCATTTTTTCCCTTTTTTGTTCCTTGAATATAAGTCAAAGGAGACAGGGACAAAAAGCACATTAATCTAGTGGGTCAGTGGGTGAGGATTTACGGTAAGTAGGGGAGTCAGAGAAGCACCGTCAGACCCACACTGTGAGTCATTACGTGCAAATTATATTAAGGTCGCTATGCCAGCAACATTTTAATGCAAATTTTTAACACCACGTTTAATGGTTATGATGGCTCAATGGGCAACAGTGTTTCCTCACATGAATCTCACTTTGTGAGTGTTGAGTTTGCATGTTCTCTCTATGAACAATGGGTTTCCGCTGGGGTACATACACCCTTCTGATTGGGTATATGTGTATGCAGACTGGCTTCCTCTCTCAGCTGTACCCCTTCTTTTTGCCGTGTGCTACCTGGGACGATAAGCAGTCAGATGATGGATGGATGGATGGATGGATGGATGGATGTCTATTTCCCAGTATTTATCTCAGTGGAACCATGACATGAGTTTCTGCAGCACGTTTGGATTTATGCTCTCTTGTGCCCTTAGGAAGTGAGTTACCTGAATATGCAGTATATGCTGATGTTAGGGCAGCAGCAAGCCCATAAAGAAATGCAAGGAAGCAAGGCTTTAATCAGCTTTCTGGATCCCTTTTATGAGAAGACCATCATCCCTATACTATAATATTCATTACAAAAATCATGAGCTCGTTTAGGACAATCTCTACATTATCGAAGTATATTAAATGCTTTATTGGCATTCCGAACTAGCTTTTTTATATACATAGTAGATGCCTTTCAATTTTAGTTTATTTTCAGAGTACATTTCCACATATCTTTCGGATTTACTTATCATCAGTTGCCATGATCCGTACCCTAATGGTGAGTCTTGTGCGAAATAGCTAAGTCACTAGAAGTATGAAACAAAAGAAACTGGAATCTGAGGGTTGTGTATGCGTCATCTCCGCCTCTCAACCCATCTGGGGCAGTCCGCAAAGATAAGGCATTCTGCAGCCAAGGACACACGTCAGCGGTGGTGCCGATTGAAAAAGTCCTCGTCAGTCCATGTCGAAGGCCACAAAGTGTACGGAACACGAGCCGCACGTGAGGGGAAAAGGTGAAAAACGTGTAAAAATAGAGCAGCAAATCATGGGTAGGAATGCATGATTAAAAATGTATGATTTCCCACAATGCTTATCCCTTACTTGGTCACTGAGGGCCTGACATCTGTGTCAAGAGGAAGAGAGCGATGGGGCACCCTGGATGGGTTGTCGGTCAATCAAAGGGCTCTCCAGGCAATTTGTAAATGCTGAAATGCATGTCCTTGGACTGTGGGGTGAATCCAGACCTGGGTAAAACATGCAATCCGGCCACACACAGGCTCCTCCCACTCTGTGCTGCCCACTTAGCCGCCATGAGGACCCGCACAGGTCGCGAAAAGTGATTTAATTTCTGCCCGATTTAGCAGCCGCAGAATAACACAAAGGCTAATAGGTATAACCCTTCAAGTATTAAGGGAAATCAGCAGGTGACAGCCGGCTGAGGTCTAAGGTCGAAATCAATCATGTTCCTAATTTCAAAGGACATTTGTTTTTGGCAAATAGTACTGGTATAACGCAGGTGCAGTAAACCTCGCATTACAGAATAAGCCTTCAAGGGTTAATATAGCAGCTGAGAGTGAAGAGCTGTTATTTCCCCAAATGTAGGATTTAGCTGAAGTTTATCATGCAGTCTGTATGCTAATACCACGCGGCACCATTTGACACCAGGAGTGCACATTGTACTGTACTGCAGCTCCGAATGGGCATGGCGATAATTGAATTGTTTGCTGAGGAATGATGGGAAAGGATGCGTCCAGATGTTAGCCGACAGGGAGTAGGCTGTTTGTCACTGCCGTCCAGTGTTCCCGCCGCCTCCCTAAACAGCTGTTCAGATTTCCTCTGGTTCCTCCTGTTCCTGTTCAGGGCTCCATATAACTGTCACTGGGTCCCCATTTCCCCCGAATCATATCAAATTGGAAATTCCGTCACACACACACACACACACACACACACACACACAAAGTGCAGCACAGAAAATCTGTGCCATGAAAAATGACTTAAAGACTTTATATGAAATGTAATATTCGATGCCGACTCAGGCAGTCATCCACAATAGAATGGAGAAACTATCCATTTTCGGGTACTTGGCAGTCATATTTCTGATTTGCCGGGGAAGTGGCCGGAAAAAAACTTTAATTTTCTCAAGAAGGTTGTGTCATACACCGCATGCCTGCGCTTTCTGATGCTTTATCTAGCTAGCCTTAATGGCCATATGAAATAATGAGGCCTTTTGTGGTATGGAGATTGCAGAGTGAGTCTTGAGGGAAAGTGCAGTTACTGCACAGGAGCACCATAGTGTTTAATGGCGGAGTAAATTGATGGGGATTGAAAAGGACAATGGGGAGTGCAGGGCGTAAGTATCCTACTGGGCGTGGAAATGAATGGACACGCTGTGTAGGATATGAGGAAGTCACTCATTGGTTTCTTCTGGACCAATCAATGGCTAGAAAAACAGGTCACAATCAACTTTCTGCGCAACCCCTGAGAGCAAAGGCAGCAGCTCATTGGACGAGAAGTGAAGATTTTTGCTACCAGTCTGGTTCCTCAGTCATGGTGCTTGAAAAATACATAAAAATAAAAATAGCTACTGTAGATGGAACTCGGTGGGGAAAAGACTGCATCAGGAATCCTACACAAGTTGCCGTGTTTTGCAGGATCGAAAAAACATCGAGAATGAGACACACTGGCATTAAAATACGCATGTTGTATAAGGACTGTCTTTACAATGAGTTATGTGTTGCTAGAAGCCAGAAACTGCAGTCAGTGGGTCACAGTAATGTTTAAAGAAGAGTATGTCTTCTGAGCAATGTACATACAGCCAATATGGAAGGGACTGTATTTTTCATATTTGGACACCTATTTACTCTGCACAAATCCCTGACAAACAAAGGAATGACCCTGGCCAGTTGAACTACCCCGGCTGCGATACAGAACAAACAAATGCACAGCCAAAACTGTTTGAACATGTAGACAATCCTGGGCCCGGCTGAAAGCTGACGGAATAGGCGATGACTCAGTCGCACCCGCGTTCGAATGCGAGAGGACGTCAAACGCTGTCACGCCCGCCGGCGGTGGCAGTTCAAAGATATTCATTTGTCATGAGAAAAAGTCCGATGACAGGTGAATGAGTCATTCCATTTTCATACCTACTACACCTCATTACGCCCTGATATCTCCAAACTACAACTCTCCTTTTACTCTGTCTAGGGGCTTAAGGTCTTCAGCAAATGACTTCTGAATACTCATAATCTGTGTCATTTTGAATGCATGCATTATGCAATAACAATGTTAATTAATCCATCCATCCTTCTATTTTCCAAAACTGCTTGTCCTATTCAGGGTTGCAAGGGCTCTGGAGCCAAACGTGGATGTTACAGGCACAAGGCAGGGAACAACCTATAACCGATAGGGCGCCAACCCAACCGATAGGGCGCCAACCCATCTCAATGTCACGGTGTGAGAAGCACGAAGGCAAGGCAGTTGTCGGAGAAAAAGGTAGCGGCTTTTTTAAGGCCAAACATGGGAGAAGTGAAGTAAACAGACCACAAGGGGTCTAGGTAGGGAAAAAAAACTAGGGAGAGAAACAGGGCACTGGGAAAATGACTGGACTCCTCAGCTCAAGGTGTGGAAGCACTATATACAGCACAGATGAGGGAGCAGACAAGAGGCACCTAGGATCATCCACACGAGGGCTGTAACGAGAGGCAGAGTTAAATAAGGCACAGGTGAGGCTCGTTAGAGCTACACAACAGGGAACATGGGGGGAAAAGGCATGCGGGGTATGACACTCAGGGCATATTCACACACCAGTCATTCACACACCAGTCACTCACACACCAGTCACACACACAACAGTCATTCACACACCAGTCACTCACATACCATTCACGCACACACCATTCACACACACACCAGTCACTCACACACCAGTCACTCACACAACAGTCATTCACACACAGTCACTCACACACCATTCACAGACACACACCAGTCACTCACACACCATTCACACACACAACAGTCACTTACACACTATTCGCACACACACCAGTCACTCACACACCATTCACACACACAACAGTTACTCACACACCATTCACACCCACAGGCAAGTTGGTAACTCCAATCAGCCTCAGAATTTTTTCTATTGTGGGGGGAAGCCGATGAAGAGTAAATGAATATTAATTTAATTAAAATAAAGTTAAGTGATAGGTTTAAAAAATGAATGGATGGATGCATGGATGGATGATGTGGGGTGTATCAAAGAATATTTGTACTTTTACTTGTATTTGTATTTTTACTAAAAAATGTTCTTAATGAAAAATAATGGAGACTGGGCTTACAGTTTTTCTCTGTTGATTTGGCTCATTTCTTGAAACAGAAATTACATTATTAAAACTATTACATCATTTAGCCAAACAGTCTTACAGTTCTGCGCGACATTACAGCTCACTAGCAGAAGTTCATATCTCTCCCAAAACTGTTCACACATGCTTCAAAACTAGATTCTTTTCCCATATAAAGTGTCAGTACAATCAAAATGTCAAACATCTTTCTCAGTGGCTCATTTGCATTCACTTAGTGCTTTTGCCAATATAACCTTGATGGTTCAGCACAACACCATGGACCACCTGCAAAAGCTCATATCTCTCCCAAAACAGTTTACTCATGAGTCAAAACCAAATTCCTTTCTCATATAAGTAGTTAATGCCCCCAAAATGCATTGTCCCTTTGGCATTGTGTCAGCACTGCAAGTCAAAGTGCCTACATGTTTTGTCACTATGGCAGGGGTCTAGGTAACAGAACACAATTGTGTATAAAACTGAAAAAAAGGATTTTACAGTAAGAGCAGCCTCCAAAGTTTGACATCACACACACTGCACTCATACTGCCAAGGAAATTGTAACCATTTTTATTCACACACATAAAGTAACTTCCATACATTAGAGTACATAATAAAAAGCAAATGTATACAGTATTCTGTACATGAACGAAATATAAACAAACAAAAAACAAGAAAAATTATATCTAGCCTACAGTGCTGTAAATAAAGTTTCACAACTACAGTAACACTTTCACTGGTCGCTGTCGTCACCCTTCCTCTCCTGGACACCATCCTCATCCTCCTGACTATCCACGCGCTGCTCTCTGTTTGGCCATAGATTTACGTCCACATCGCATTGGAGATTTTCCTTCCAGAAGAAACGGCGCAAATGTCTCAACCATCCCCTACACTGATCCCCTGTGGCGTCCTCACACGCAGCATCCATTGCATGGAGCAGGGACCTCTGGTCTTGTGTCCGATGTTCATACACTCTCCACCTCCAAGTGGAAAAAACACTCCTCAATCGGACTGAGGAATGGAGAGTATGGTGGTAGTAGCTCCATGAGCATCCTTGGATGTGTAGTGAACCAGGCCTTGATGAGTGGGCCACAGTGGAAATTCAGATTGTCCCATACAATTCACGTAGATTTCATTCAGGACAGCGTGGAGTCTTCGTGCTCCTCGTCCTCTTCCACCACTACATATCCTCACTTCTCCTCCTCTTCTTCTTATTCCTCTTCCTAGAGCAGGACTTTGCCCTTGTTCATTTACTTGGCGAGGTACCTCCATGTTCATACTGCAAATGGTACTGGCCCTGGCCAAGCTCTATATATACATGTTTGGCAACATTCACAGCCATAGACAGCACCTGTCAGGTAACTAAACAAAGTGTTTGTTTGGTCATCTGAGATGTGGGAAACTGCTCCTTCATAGCGAAGCTCTAATTTCACCTGACTGTCAATTACTTTCATGATTTTATCAAATGTTCCAAGAAATTCATATATGGTGTTCATGGTATTATTTTCTTGACTAATTTTGACAATTGAACAGACTATTTTGCATATGATGACTTACACAATGACATCATGCTGACATGTTTTGGAGAGAATAACCATTAGACTGAGAATCAACAAATCAGTTTAGATCAACAAGATCTATTTATTTGGAAAATTTGCTAAATGTGGGCTCATTGTGCCAACTGCAGGCTACATGTACATAACCATTTGATGCACTGAGACACTTGAGACATGTACTAAGACATTTGCAATTTCATGAAATCAATGAGAAATGCCATTCTGTTGTGAACAAGTGCAAGGCGGTTTGGAGATTTGTCCATGTTATTTTGAGAATGTTATTTTTATTTCAAGAAATGAGCCAAACCAATGTAGAAAAACTAATATATACTTTAAGTGGTAACATATTTTTTGTTAATAAACATTTTGCTAACTGTAATAATTTAACTCATATTGTAGTCCTATCACACCAGGTAGACTAAGAAAGGCCCCACATTGTCATAGTAACATTTAAAAATAATTGATTTCATAAACAAAACTTACACAGTATTGATGAATGGACCATTTAGTTATAAAAAAATCTCAGTGTATATTACTTTGCCTATTGCCCATTGGATCTATTCTGAGCCAGCAAAAAGGGGTTTGGGCTAAACTGATTGGTCCGGGGTCATTTATCAGCAGGCAAAGGCCAACGAGCAGCTCAGGAAATGAAACCCAGCTGACCCTGATTGGATTCTCCTTTGTGAACTTAAATAGTATCAACTGCTAGGAAAGTTTTGGAAGTTTGGGTTGCTTTACAGTGTTGGTCATTTTGCATCACGACTTATCCAGTGCAGAGACGGGGTGAGCCTGTGTCCCAAGGCACCCCCACACCCCCCCGGATGAGACATCAGACCACATGATGCATCTTGTACGCAATTTATAGATCTCAACTACCCCATTTGTGTTATTGACCCATAGGGAGAACAAAATCATTCCGATGAAGCTTCAAGAAAACATTAAAATTCCACACAGATGGACTGGGCTGGGATTTGAGCTAATGTCCCGTGAGGTGTGAGGCCGCATCGCGACCCACTGAGTCATCATACCACCCTCCTAATACTTACTTAAAAATCGGATAATTGAGGGCTCAAAATTTCTGACTGAGACTGACTGGCACGGCTCAGAGAAATTATTTCCAGGTAATTACCTGTCTGTGGTTAAGCCGTCTGCTTAGGAGTGGAAAGGCCGTAGAAAACCAACAGTGGTCTCATGAACAACAGTCTCTGATGGCCAGGGAGGCGGGGGAGGGGGGGAGTGGAGGGGTGACTGGCTCTTTACAGTTCATTATGTTGCTAAAATTGTCCAGATCAAAGGCTTTTTTTATAGACCTCCATTTATAAATTGAATGTCAATCATGTTATTAAAGGGAAATTAAATGAAGGATATTGTTTGAGTAGAACCTCAACCAACACTATTTAGTGCACTATTCTAAGGAGAAATATAATGATAAAAAATAACAATAAATGTTACAAATTTCATTACCATTTTCGCAACTTTTTTGATAATATTTTATCATTATTATTGAAGCTTATTATTTCAGGGGAAAACAGACAAATTGTAATGAAATGCATTGTATAATACGTGAAATTGCATTTCTTATTCTAGCAGAAAAACACGACATTTTGAAATTAGAAAGATGTACAAGGATGAAAATAACCTGGTTAACTGAATATTTTGTCGCCACATGTTTATGACATGCTATCAGGGCTCTGCAGAAAACTCTTTATCCCTAAACTGCTGCCTTGTTGTAGGGAAACAGTGACTGTTTGTTAGGAAGCTCGATTGTGACAGTGGTTTTGGTTAATTGTAATATTGTCTTAGAGGCAAATACACTCCTGTCATGCACTGGAAGGTGTAAACAGATGTAGTGTAAACAGAGACAGGTTCTCCGGAGAACAATAGCTAGAGTATTGAAGTATTTTTCTCAGATCCATCACAGTAAGCTATTAGAAATATTGTCCTCCTTGTCACAATGTCAGCTCTGACATCTGGCTAAAACTGCTCTCGTTGACTGGGAACTGATTAGGTTGGAGAGTTTATATATATATATATATATATTTCTTTTATGTTTTCCAGTTCAGTGTTCAGATGTTTTCCATCTGAAAGTTCGCTGGTGTGTAAATCGGTAAATAGACAGCCTCAGAGTCCCTTGGTAACGAACTATGTCATCATATTTATATGTGTATAGATATATTTATTGACTGTTTATGCACTAATAATCTCCTGGGACCCAAAACTATCTTGCATTGGATTAATGGATTCTTATTCTGAACCTCTCCAATAGATAGATAGATAGATAGATAGATAGATAGATAGACAGATAGATAGATAGATAGATAGATAGATAGATAGATAGATAGATAGATAGATAGATATGATTAGATTAGATTAGTTTAGATTAATTAATCCTGAACTAAATACCAATTACTCCATATAAATATTCCTTCATGCCTGAATGGTAAGATAATGAATTTTACCTCCGACTGATTATTCTCTGGTCATCTACCCATGGGCATAAATTATGGGGGGGGAGGTGGGGTGAGGAAGTTGCAACCCCCCCAATGATCAGAACCAGCCAATACAACCACCCCCCCCTCCCCCCCCCCAGTGTTCAAGCCAAAGTTACGCCCTTGCATCTACCGCACCCATGATGAATGCTGAAAGAAGACAAGGTTTGGAAGCCGCCCCCACAACAGAAGTGGGGGAGCCTCAGCCAGCGAGACACTGTGTCACAGGCCCTGTGTCCCCTGCCGGCAGAGGCCCAGCTTCAAGGGACCCTCACTTAATCAGTTCTAATAAAGCTGACGTGCTTCTGAGTGGCCCTCACAGAGGTCTCCCTTTCCGGCATGGCCCTGGCTGCCCAAGCACCTCTGGCATTTAGTTTCCTCAGAGCCCTTAATCACCCATATATGCACAACACCCAGATTCTGAGGACGTGGGAGATTTAATACAGTCGCACACCTTTATATATGACTCCCGGTGGTCAGAGACACAACTGCGAAGGTCTGGAAATTAATATGAAGCTCTTAAATTACTTTTATGGCTTCAGCCTGTGAGTTCTTTTCTTACCGAATCCGCTGGAGTCAGCGAAAGATGGCAGCCATTTACACTTCGAGACAGGAGCTAATTGTCAGACATATGTTTTGGTTTATAGTTTTTTCCTAGAATTATGTGATGGGTATCTGGTATCAAGTACAATCTACTTGCTTATCAGAAAATGAGTGTTAAACAGGCAAGGAACCAGTCAAGATCTCGGGATAAATGTTACGGAACTGCAGCAACTCTGGAAGTAGGAAGAAAAACCACCATCTTCTAAATATCCTATTTTTAATGTCTTTTATAAATATTTTCACCTTTTTTTTTTACTAAATAACAGGCATCTTTGTTCTGTTACTTGAACCAAAGGCTATTTACAAATTTATTTAAGCATGGACTCACGCTGGTTTCAAAACCAGACCGTTTTTCAAGTTATTGAAGAAAGTAACCCAGTTCTCGTTTTAAATTGAAAGCTGTGCTCTTTGACCCGCTTTAAAATGTTGATTTCACGAACGTAAAAGCAGCGGCTTTATATCTTGAAAATAAACTCCCTCTCCCCCGAGTCAAGCCAGCTGTTTGACTGGTCCTCTTTGTAGATGCTGAGGTGAAATATATGAAGTTCACAAGAAGAGAAACTTTGGTCCTAGTCCTTGTTTTTTTTTTTTTTTTTTATCTCTATGTCTCAGAAAATGTAGCACATCGCTGGTAAGTGGGTTTAGATGGTGAACGAATTCAGTAGCTACAAGAGGCCCCCGCAAGAGGTATCTAATTTACGCGGAAGCTTGACAGCAGTGAGCCAGTCTATTAAGGACAGTTTATTGATTGTCCCTAATTGATAGTCAGCCTAGGGGGGGTGGTAAAGGACAAGGCACAGGCCTGGATTGAAAGTGGACCGTCTCTCCCAGGCTCCCGGGCTTGAGTGCTCGTCCATGTGCATTAGCACGTCTTCCCTTTCTTTTCAGGAGAGGCTGGCTCCCGCCCCAAATGGCTTAGCGACGGACACATCTGTGTGGCCCCGGCAGCACGGCAACCGAAAACAGGAGTTCAGTTGCGCGCGACATTAACAGAGGTGTCCAATGGCGTGGCATTAGCATAGTAACCGTCGAGGCTCTTCTCTGTTCTGGCACCGACGTGGTGGAATGGACTCCCCTTAGATGTCCGAATAGCTGAGTCATTGGGTGTCTTCAAACGACGACTAAAAGCCTGCCTCTTTCGGAAGGACTTGGATGAGCACTTATCGGATTATACTCTCATTAAAAGCATGTGTTTAAGTTGCTCTGGTTAAAGGCGTCTGCCAAATGCTGTAAATGTGAATGAGGCGACTGGCGTGTAACAAAAAAGCACTCAGACAGAGGGGCTATTTTAAAAACTACATTTTTTACTCAGTCAAGTTGGGCAGTATGTCATTGGGTGCCAGGATCTTCACAAATCAGAGGAGAGCTAATTTATTGCCTGTTTTTCTGCAATCGCTCCTCATTATTATGCTGCAACATGGTTACGCCACTAAATGGAAATGGGAAGACGTGTGTCGGACAATGAAGCGATCTGCACGCCATCTTGGCCGAGATAGCTTTCACTGTAATGGTGTGACTGATGATTTAATTGGCAAATGATATAATTAATGGGGGGAAATTCACAAAAAATAATCAAACCAAATGCTTCCGTCGCACGGTTCCAGTAGTTAATTGCAGGGCATCCTGTTCTGGGTATTCACAAAAACTGTCCGGGTCTGAAATAGCTCAGAATGAGGTCCTTGGCATTTAACATTTCTCCAATAGCTGGCGATACAAGCTTTGTGACAAATACAGTACTGGCTCTTATAAACAGAGGTGTACAGTATAGCTGTATTAGACTGTAGATTTTAATATGGAAACAACTGGATCTTTAGATTAAAACAAGGTCTGACCAGCTTGTGACTTTCTTGTCACAGACTTGTTATTTGGATTTATCTCAGCAAAAAAGAACGACAGTGCTTGCAATAAACAATGCGTGCCACAGTAATTATGTGTAATTGATCACGCAGTCTTTCTGCATCACCAGGCTGGATGCAACAAAATAATGCAATTCAATACTTAATTCTGAAATGCTGACAGTTGCTCCATAAATCTGCCATAAAGTTTGCATTTTGAGTTGCTTAATGAGATTTCGCTCCTTCCCGTTAAAAGGGTGCTCGCCCATTACTGGAAATGAGTGATTTAGAATTTTGACTAATTAGCCAATCAGATGAATGAGTTGGTAGAGAAACCTCAAAAGAAATATCTTGACATTTCTTATTCCAGAATGACCTTTCTGCACGGAAGGTATAGACTATAACCGAAAAAAAGATAATTAGATAAAATACATTTGATTAGAAATTGTAACTGGAAACAGGATATTCAAACTCAGAGAGGAATCCCCAGTGTAACATGTCATCTAGGGGGAAGGAATGTTAGGTAAAATAGGATATGATAAGGAATATTATAGAGGTACATTTACAGACTTTTTTGTAAGTATTGTGTATTCTTTTAATTCTGTCTTGCCATTATAATGTTTTTTGTTTTTTTTTCCCTCAGTACTAGCAATGGAATTCCATCCCGCCATGTAGTTATTAAATGGTTGTTTTGGTGCCATCTTACTGTGGGGAAACACTAATTGGATCCCTTAAGCCAAGTGATTGGGTTGGAATGGAGGCTGGGTGATATATAAAGAGCACAGCCTGTCCGTGACTCAGCCCGGCATGTATAACCATGCGGGGGGGGTGAAAAGGAGGCCGGAACGGGGGGAGAAAAGCCGCAGAGACGCAGGATTCTGCTGGTGAGCTGTCTCTTACGTTTGCCTTTATCAATTATGCCACAGAGCATTTCAATTATTATTTTAATTAAAGGATCGCTTCAAAAGCATAATAAGCCCAGTCATATAAACGTTTGAGGTTTGCTTGTATGTTTTCAGAGGTTCAAGTTCATTACGTGGCTCAAGTGTAATAGAACACAGCCTCTCTTGGGACTTCAACAAGCCATCCTTAGATTACATGTCCATTTTCCTTAACCACGAATTGCCTCTTCAGTTTGCAGGCAATAGCCTTTGATATTTTTTAGTGAACCAAACCTTTTGTGTGCACATAAAACAAAAGTGTCTTTGTAAATTGAAGAAATTTTTCAAAATATTTGCCACCGTTAAAATGTTGGGGGAAAATGGCCGGTTAGCCTCCCATATTTCACTCTCTAACATCTTGTTTTGTGATAGCTCTTTCTCCTTGGCATTTCAAAAGCATCTGTGGAGCATTTCCAAATTTGCGCTGCTTCACATTTGAGGACACTGAACGGTTAAGGTCTGCCAGTGTGCAGGCCTGAGAATCGTCCTTTAAATATAATATGAAAATCCGAAGGACCGTTACTGTGGGGCATTAACTTAAAATTATTTGGCTACATCCCAAATTAAAACCGAATTTATACCGCAGGAGACCTTGTAATAATCGTGTTCCTTATTTTTCATACCACAGACGTCAAACTCATAAATGATATCACAGTGCTCGGCTATTGTAAGCAGCATATACCAGTTGCTTAGTCAGTCAAAGACCACAAGAAATCTTTTTGCAATTCAGGCATGCATAAAATTACATTTTGAAACTAATGAAATTGGAAGCGACATGTTAATACCAGCTTTCAAATATTGATAAGGACACTGATTGAGTAATACCGAGACAAACTCCTATTTCATCATGCAGGTTTTTTTAAAGTGGAATGTGTCACTCCAACAATATTCAATTAAATGATACAGATTCCAAATCCATTTCCAGTGCAGGATTCCGTAATCCCTAAAAAGTGTACATTGTATTACCATTTGTTCCTAAGCACTAATAGTAGCATATGTTTGAGGACAGCAGCAAATTAAAATAAGAAAATTTATGTTTTATTTATTTAGTGTGTGCTTTTATCCAAAGAACAGTTAAGATGGTTGCATCAGGCAGTCCCTGGAGAACTGGCCTTTTGGATCGCAGACAGAGCCTCATAACCCCTTGAGCCACACATCGTCCTTCTGAAAATTGATCCTGCCCCTTGTGAGCCTCAAACTCACGACCTTCAGATTATAAACTCTGCTCCCTGCCTATTGCGCCAACAGGGCACCCAAAAACAAAGGCGTTGTTACACAAACGTGTCTTATTGGGCCCTGTTTTCAAAATCTAAAGTATATGACAAAAGTGTTTTTTTAAGGCATGGTCAATTCACTTTTGCTCATTTAACTACGGAAAAATAATTGTAGCGCCGGGCGCATGGTCCTATAATGATCTCGTATTTAGTCATGGGGGTGTAACGATCCGAGTGTACGAGCGGTGAGGACATAGCGAGACTGGAGCCAGAGGTAAGGGAAACAGACGGGGCTTTACTTTCACTCGGACAGGTATACATATTATGCCGCGTCTGCCGGAACAGACGCTGGCGCAGACTTAAATACAAAACAAAGCACACGACAGGCGAGCGGCAACG
>JABFEA020000046.1:10672223-10691270 GCA_019775915.2 Cyphomyrus plagiostoma
GGAATTCAAACACTACAAAATGGCGGACACACTACATAGTGCAATATTTAGGGAGCAGTGAATGATTTTGAATATAGTGTGCTATATAGTGAGTCGCATTTGTCATCGGGAATTCAAACACTACAAAATGGCGGACACACTACATAGTGCAATATTTAGGGAGCAGTGAATGATTTTGAATATAGCCATCATTCAACATAAACGTGAAATATAAGAGAAGGAAATCTCAGGTGCAGTAAGCAGCAGCATCTCCAGGCTGTCTCACATTACTCCTCGGAGCAGTATGCCCCAGTGACGGGCAGAATGCAGTGTCAGCCCCCCTTTGGCCATTTCCAGTAGACCAAAGCATTACTGGGCTTCTCTGTGTGATTAAAGAGTAGCATTACCTGCTACCCATGTCCTTCCACCAAACCCAGCAGATTTTACAAATGCGAGCGCTGTGCTAATAGGTTGCGGTGTTAGCCGTCCATTACAGTGCCAATCGCGATTCAGTTTTTTTTCCTCACATCACATTCAGCGTTCATCAAGTTTAGCGGAGCTGACAGGGTATAACTTAGATTCGACCGCTAATTTTGAAATTATGACCTATTTCTTTTCCATCCCCTGACCCCACTGATTAGCTGATCACACACCTACTTCATCCAGTCTGATGCCACCTTGGAGAAAACTATCCCTGGGAAGAATTACTTTGGTCTCAAACTGACAGGTCTGTATAGCTCCATAAGGCTCTGTATGCATTGAAGACATGTCTCACCAAGACGCTGCTTGGTTCTGTTTGTTGAATGGACAAACAGAAGGAAATGGTATTTCCTACTCGAAAGGATCAAGGATGAAGGATCTTAAACAATACTTTTTTTGGTTTTGGTAACAACACATTAGTTTTAGGTCTGCACCCTAACTACTAATGATCCAACTTTTAAATGTTCTACAATATCTTCCTCCGCTTATTTACCAAATAGTTTGTAAATCACATAAAAATATAAAGCAATGGTTTAGTAACCATACTCAGAAATGAGATACAATTGAGAATGTACATGTTTTTTAGGAAATAATATGTGCGACAGGAGGAAGCTTTGCAGTGCATTTCTAAATGCTATTGTATTTTTTTTTATTTAATAATATATTATCAAATGATTAATAACAGGCTATTAATAGTTACAGAATAATTGCTTGATATGTAAGTCACAGAAAAGATGCTGTATCGCGTATACAGTCGACAAAAGGAACAGCCATGAATGTCGTGTTCCTGTGCAACTCACAGGATAATGAGGGAACATTCTGCATGTGGATAGTTACTAAGACCCCTTCCTGGAATGATGTCTGTGCCCTTAGGTGCCAGATTTCCACCTTAAGGAGCCGTGCTCATTGGCTGACCATCAGAATCCTTAAAAACGAGAAGACTGCAAAGAATCCAATAGAAAAAGTGACTTTACAAGATGGCAGACTCTGCATCGCAGGGATTCTCTGTGAGTCTTTGGTGCTTTGAGATAAAGAGTAACAGAGTAGGTCCAAAAGGCCAGGTGAAGCAGTACAGAACTTAACGGTGACTGCAGTAAGGGGCCGGAACCGGTTTGGTACAGAAAACGGGAGCAGGAGTATTAAAGATGTGGGAGAAGGAGTACAGCAGGTAGGAGGTACCGAAGCGATGGACGGGGGCGTAGTCAGACAGCCAAGGGAGCTGAAAATGAGTAGCTGTTTGGTACGACCCTAACAGGAATCGAGAAAACTGGAGAAATGTCAAAGCAACTTTGTCTGGAACAAGACTTAAGCTTCAGGCCGCTGGAACACAGACGGGACTGGAAGCAGCTGCTCGGTTCCCCAGAATGTGAGGAGCCAGTGGGGACTTTTGCTGCCCTCAAACACATCCCCTCAGTCCACGTACACCAGGGTTCAGGCAGGGTTCAAGCCGCTCTCAGCAGAAACGGGGCTGTGATGGTTTGATCGCCACCTGCTGGTCAGTGGATAACTGAACACAAAAGGCTGAGGGCCACCACAGAACACAACCACACACTGCAAGCAATTGAGTAACATTAAATGGCCTAATCGCATGTCTTTGGAAAGCAGGTGGAAATCCACACAACAAGGACACAACATGTACACCCTAAGCATACAGAGCAGAAATGAGATTCAAACCCCCACCCTTAGTGGTGTAAGGCACTAGTGGTAAAAACTGCACCACCATGTTACCAAGTGAAAAGCAACAATACATCCGTCCACCTATTTCCTGTATCCGTTTATCCTGTTTAGGGTCATGGGGGTAAGGACCTCAGATGCTACAGGCGCAAGGCAGGGAATAACCAGACAATAAAGGATGGGCTGACAAAGCAAAGCTTTAGAAAATTAGAACACCTTTTGACTTACTGTTTTTCAGCTCTTTAAATGGGAGTTTTACATTTTTAATTTCTTTCGCATTAGTGAAGTTACTGTGACTGGATCTTGCCCTTTTACGTATTTAAGGAGATACACATTTTGGCGAAGATAATGTTTGTTCTGTGAACCAGCTTCGTGCAAAAGGTTAGAATGCAAATTGAGGGAGAGGGAGAATGAGAGTGTTTGCTATAAGAGGAGGTTTATAATTGCTTTCAGAATTACGTTAGAAAATCGCCTAGATCTGCAGTTAAAACCCAGTTAAGGCTGAACATTCTTCTTACGAAGGAAAATTTGATAATATATATCGTGCAATAGGGTTTATTTTTATTTTAGTATTTTCTGGAGGCACTTTTACGCACTTTAAACATATCATAGCACAGGGCATCATAAAAACATCTCCATGAAACAGATAGGATAGAGGAGCACAAGGTTCTGTTAGAGCAATCAAAAAAAGTGTAAACTAAATATTCATAAACACTTGATTACTTTCCCATTGTGTCCACGGATTCTAGAGTGATAAGTATATTCTGATTATACTCCGTAAACACTAGCCAGTCGTAATGCAAGAGACAGACAGTAAATAACTGGACAGACAACTGCTGTGAATTCTTATCGGAATTGGATTTAGTCATTATTTTGTATTTTCCATCATTAATGAAAGGCATGTCAAACATAACCTCAGAGGTCCAAAAGAATCAATACTGTATAGTAGTTTAAAGGAGGGAAAATGAAGTGGAAACTCTCTAAACACCAGAGAAGTGTTTGCACATTTTGTTCCTGTCAGCACCATAAAATTGCTTTAGTTTGGCTATTATGTTGGACGGGTAGTCATGATATGCAAGACTTAGCTAACTTTATTATAACAAGATTGCTTTAACATAAAGAACTGATAGAGAGTGTTGTATATAAGTGATGCAGTTTTGTATATGACTGATACACAGTCTTGCATATAACTTATGTACAGTTTTGTATATGATTAATGCACAGTATTGTATATGACTCATGCACAGTGCCTTATGTTTTATATAACTGATACACAGTGTTGTATATGATGCACACACAATGTTGTATATGACTGATACACAGTCTTGCATATAACTGATGCACAGTATTGCATATAACTGATACACAGTATTGCATATGACTGATGCACACGTTGTATATGACAATGTTGCATATAACTGATGTAGTCTTGTATATAACTGTTGCACAGTGTTGCATAAGACTGATGCACAGTGCTGTATATAACTGATACACTGGGACAGAGTAGCCTGGTATATCATGTTGCAATTTTAATATCATCTGAGGGCTGCTTAATTGTAGACAAACAAGAATAAACTGGAAAGGAATCCATCCACTAAATGTGCCCCTGGGGCAGCCCGAGTTTCTGTATGTGCAATCTCTCCCTTTACACCAGTAATGCTAAACTCAAAATTACCTTTTCAAATAACAGCAGCGGTTACCAGGGGTGCTTTCATCAGGAGACATGAGTCTTTATTAGGAAATGGAAGACTGGGAAATAAATCAGACAGAAGAACCAGAGAAACTGGACTGGTGCAGTCAACCAGCACTGTGAACCGAGGGAGCTGAGAGGAAACGTGTGTACGTGTGTGTGTGCACGCGTGTGTGTGTGTGTGTCTTTGTAGAATAGTTGTAAATACCATATCTAAGGCTTCAGTGCCAGGTAAGGCAATTTTCAAGCCACCAGCTGCATCTACATTATTAAAACATAGGAACCAGGTTGCTGAGGTAGAATTAATTCTACCCAAAGGGTTCCTGGGAAAGTCATCTGCCAGAAAGAGGGAGAACACGCCGTGAAGAGGGAGAACATGCCGGAAGTGGCAGGATTGCTGTCCGGTTAGCGGCACGCCTTCCAGCACGCTAGTGGTGGGATTTTGGCACATCTCCAGTCTCGACAAAAGTAAAAAGGCGACGACTTTCATCCAACAGCCCTTCTTCTGCGATGTCCACTGGGAATGCACATGGTATCGGATATATTCACCTTTTCCCAAGGCTAGTCGTCAGAGCTGGAAAGCTCCAGTCCATCAAGTACAAATCCAGACCGAGGTTTCGTTTGAACCGACCGGTTGCGTACTATGCGAATGTGACTATTCATACTCAACTGGTCAGTTGAAAGAAAATCTTGGTCTGGATTTTTAGTTTCTGAACTTGAACTTTACACCTCTGGCACACACAGTAAAAAAGAAAAAGAAAAACAAGGACTGGCATTTACTTTAACAGCACATCAGTGAGCAGAGGAATTTAAGAATTTGAGGAACTCTACACACACCAGCCAGGACAAGTATCAACCCTAGAGCACTACAATCTTGCTTTCCAAGCTGCCCATGTCTTTTTTAATTAAAATTTCATTTTTCATTTTCATTTTATACTGTTATAAGATCTATATTAGAAAGCTATACATTTCAGCTTGCCTTGTCTCCAAACTATGTCTCAAAGAGGTGATTATGGGCTGGGTAATACATGCCTGTATTACAGAGAGACACATATCCATTAAAACTAATGCAAAAGATTTGACTTGGTTGGCTGAAATGAGTCACAGTGTTCAAATTCAAATCTTTAATGAAAAAAAAGATATTAAAGATGCTCAGCACAGGTTCTTGAGAACTTTATAGTAGTTTTCCAAAGCTGGTGCCAAGATACTTATGGCTGAGAAGCTGTTCGCCATAAACCATTCTTAAATTTGCATTCCAAAGCAGAATAGTAATAAAAGATTGACCTTGGACTTTACAATGGCGAGTAATAAGCTGATATATTTGCTATATTCTGTAGCCCTTCGTGCAGCTGGAGAAAAAAAAAAAATTTATTCAGATATATGTGTTCATTTTCATCCTCCGCACAGGCGTCCAAAATTTGGCCCCCAGGAATTGAATTAAAACCTCGTCTCCAGTATAAGAGAAAGCAAATGGTGGTAACTTTGAAGCTGCAGGTAGACATTAATTGAATTGGAATGGAGAAAGAGATGGATAAAAATGAATCAATTCAAAGCCTACGGGGGGGAGGATAGGCGCTTTAGCCAATCAACACGATACAGATTACCGGCTCGCCAGCCAGCATCAGGATAATGAAAGGTAGGAGTTGCCCAGAGATTCCAGAGGGAATTTCTAGGTGGAGGATGCTGGCAGGAGACTTCAGTGGATGGAGAGGTGTGAAATGCCCATCTGACAGATCGATGCGTGCTACCGCCCAAGGCATTCTCCTTGGATTGATTTGTAAGGACACAGCGTAGAAGTCATGTCCACATTGTGGACTATTATGGTCCGCAGCCAGTAGATATCAGCCAAAAGGCTCATGGAAATACTTAAATCCGTCGGAATCAATGCTCAAGGAACCACTTTGAGGGTTAGGGCTAAGAGGTGTCCTGAAATGTGAAGGGCATGACGTACATTTAGGGTGGGTAGACAGCCTGTACTCCAGCATCATCTAGGACAGCAGGTGCCTCTAAAGCGACCGTGAGGAGACGAGTCAGACAGAGGAGCTTTCGCCCAGCAGATCGGCGGCTCACAGGAGTCCTCCAGCAAAGAAACACGGCTGGGACCTCTTACCTACATACCTATATGCCGAGTGGCAGCGAAGAGCGTGATGAAAGCTGACCCCGCTCGCTGAGGGAGGGAGCTAACGACACTGCCGTTAAGATGGTGAACTTTTGGCAGAATTTGTAGTATGCCATTTCATGGGGGGACGCCTACAGGAAGACCTATAGTGCCCCCCTCACCCCAAAGATTACGCCTTTATTCCTCTGTGGATTTGTCTCTCTTTTCTCTGTTGACCGCAGTAAGGCCAGCGTAACGTAATCTTGCAGCTGTCCATTGTTGGTCGTCCTGTCATGCAAAATAGCAACTAAATTTAAATTTACCTGTAGCTGCTAATGCTAGTTGAGCAGACGACAAAAAACTACGGGAATTTAGAATGCAAGTCTTTTTTTTTTCCTTTTCTTACCTGTATCCTTCTTCTTGTCACGACTCAGGCCTGATTGCAGGGGTCGCAGTCACTGCACTGCTGCCAGCAGTCAGGATATTCTAACGCACATAGGAACTGCACATAAAAAAATCCACGTATTCAGGCTGGCGATAATGATTTTGCTTTAATGGCTGTGAATCACGAATGAATCCCGGGTTAAAAATATATATGAATCTTCAGCCAATCGACGAAACGGCATATGATCACGCCAGCGCCTCCTCCAATTAACATCTTTATTGGAGTTTTGATGTGGATTTCCGTAAAACCTGCCTCGCCAATCGGTGTCAGTCAAAGGGCGTCCTTTTCTGTCTGTCAAAGCGGAACTATTCCACTGCGGCCTCCTGGGTGATGGGGCAAAGATATAAGGGGATTTTCAGTTAATAGCAGGAATTAGAGTCTAATACTCTCCATTAAAATTAGCCTCAGCTCTTTTCAGCTGCTCCAGGAGGCTGCGCCAGTGCTTCTTGCTGTTGGTTTATTTAGCTTGTATTTCCTCAACATAACGCAATTATCTCCGCAATTAAAACAATCCAAGTATTCACACTGTACCAAAAGATGGCATATTTGCATGTACAGTTGGTTTAAGCTGGGGGATTGTGGAGAAGCTTCAGTACCCAGTTAAAGTAAACAATGCAATAACACGGTATGCTTATTTTCCTGTGAAAGATCGCTCTGGATGTTGATTCTGAGCCAGACACCTGATGCCTGGAACTCTTCCTCTCCCAGGATGAGTGCCTTACAAATAAGTATGCAAATTCACAGATTTTCACACACTACTGGCGCCTCAAATCTGAAAGCGAAGCTTCATGGGATTACAGTGCATCATCAGTCACTAGCTGACTACTGTAGGTAGTTGACTAGGCCAAGGAAGCAAAGGTAATGATAAACCAGTTAACCGCTGGTGCATGAAGACAATTTTTCCATCCGCTAATGCAACATTTTCTAGACAGTCCACATTTTTGCTGGGAGGGAGCAAAAATGTGGACTGTCATGCAGGGAACATGGGAAGAGCAAAATTATGGGCCAACTGTAGGCCCGAGGATCATGGGAAACACCGCACTAATACAATGCAAGGTCAAGCAGGACCTGGAGCACATTCCAAGGTGCACAAGGGAGCGGAACACCGTGGATGGGATGCTACTTCATTATAGGGCACAGATACACACACCAGAACAACAGTAATTATAATAATACTAAATAACCCTGGGTAATTTCCTGCCCTGCATCCGTAGCTTCCAAGGCTCTGGATCCCTGTGACCCGGCTCAAGACAAGCAGTTGCAGAAAATGGATGCATTGATGATAATAATAATGGAAATTTATTATGTATAAATTATAGTACAACCTAAAGTGCAACCTAAAAAGGCTAAGCCTGCCTTATACTGAGCACTACACCCAACTGTATGAGACTCTTAAGCCTCAGAAAGTATTTTATGGCCAGGTCAGGATTTCTATTAAATAAATAAATAAAAAAAAGCCTGGTGTTTGTCATCATGTGAGCCGGCATGCACATGCTCTGCTGAGATGCCTCTGAGAGTGACAGCTCCTCATTTCCTGGTATGTCTGTTCCAGCTAATACAACCCTCTCGCCTGTGTGTTAGCCTGAGCCGCTAGCCAGGGTCCTGAATGCCTCTCAGCCAGTGTGCTGTGGCAGAACCGCTGTCCGTGGTGCTGAAGATCCCTCTTGTTTCAGACCATCTGTGCTTTGAAATCCCTTCCATACGCTGCCTTACTACAATGTTATGACTGAGGTCTCACCTTATCAAAATGCAAATGTGTCATACATCTTTTATCCTTGCATGTCTATGGTTACGGTTTATTTGCAAATGTGACAAAGACACTTTAAAGGGTTATCCAATTTACAGATTTTGTAGTGGTTTGCTATGCACTCCCAAGTGAATAAATAAGAAAAATATTACAGGCATTCAAGACACACTTCAGTGTTATTGAGAAATAATCATCTCTCTCTGCTTGACTGTGACTGTTAGAAATTACAACATTTCATCAGTTGCAGACTTCAAGCGTTTTGTAACTTATCTTCACATATTATATATAGTGTGGATAATTACTTATAAGCTGTATGCATAATTAAAAATGTAGATTTTTATGTTTTCAGGTTTCACTATGCAATTTTCAAGAGAGGTAGGAGAGCATGGAGTTGATGTTAATAAACAAGAATGTCAAAAGGCTGAATGTGCTTTCACAAAACCAAGAAAGGCATCACCTAGAGGGAAAGGCAACCATGGTGAGCCGATTAGCCATATCTTGGAGACATGATTATGTGTTTCAAGTCCAATTTAAATACACCCTTTCGACGCCTTCAAATACATTTTTGACAACTCTAACTCATTTTATGAATTTATTTCATAAATAACATATCGTGCCGAACACAAATATATTTTACAGTAATTTAAGCACAAAAATAGTGTTGCGTGATCCACCTGTTTTCCTCTGTTGGATAATATTAATATTACGTGTAAATCCTCCTTTTCTCAAGTCTTAGGCAGAGTGCTATTCAAAAGTATTTTTAGCCAAAGATTTAATTAGAAATCCACAAGCGTGTAAACAGTTTACATTAATATAATCACATGGAAATTATCATGTGGAACAATGACTTCTAATGCATTTTTAATCCTGTGTGATACTACGCATCTCTTTTTCAGTTGTGTCTTTGTCTGTCTTTGATGTTGAGGCCAAATGTTCTTGGGCCTTGATTTATCTAAGGATTTATTTACAATGTATTAAGCTGATTAACCGTTCTGATGTTCAAGATCATTGTAGCGAGATTTTAATGAGCTGTAACCTCGGGGACAGGGGTCCTAAACTCAGAGCGAAAATGAAAGCAAAGTGTGAAGCAAGAGTCAAAGTCAGAAAATGAAGCAAAGATCTCGAGGCAGAAGATCTGTGCTGGTGGTGCGAGGTTAGGCAGTGAGAACAGGATGGGGGCAAACACACCGCTCAAAATGACAGGAGAATAGAGGTGGCAATTTCAGGTCCAGAGAGTAAGAATCCAGACCAAGATTTACTTTCAACCAACCTGTTGAGCATAAAGAGCAATAGTCACAGAGGACTGAACCGGTTGGTTGAAACAAAATTTTTATTCTACTTTCTGGACCTGAAATTGCCGCCTCTGCTGGTGAAACACACTCGATAAACCAGACGAGATGAGAATCAAGCACATGGGGAAAAGTAGGGACCTGAGACACTCGGTAATCGAACATGTGTCAACAATCCCTCACAGTATAGAAACCACCTAGACCGTTTAGCCTAGGTACTTAGCAAAAGCAAAATCATAAACAGCTGTGAATAATGCGATGATTGAGATTGGTTGCAGGGGTGTGGCAGCAGTGGGGTAGCAGACCTCACAGTACCCCTCCTTCCCATGGATATCTCCCTGCACCTGAGATTTCAAGGGACATCACCTTGAAATACATTCAAATGTGCTGAAACATAGAGAAGAACAGTACAGTGAGTTCTGGGAATACATAGCCCATAGTATAAACCAGCCCCAGTCAGTTTCATCCCTCACAAAATATGGGTTAAATATGGTTGAGTCTTTCACACTGTTCATTAGTCTGGGGATGGTAACCAGACAGATTAAGACAGGTGCCCATTTTTCAGTTGGACTTGTCTTGGTTTTGGCCAGACAAGCTTCTTTAGGGATTCAAGAGCTGCTCCTTAGGGAGGGGGTTGTGTCACACCTGTTCCTGATTAATCATGTAATTGAACCTGCTCTGGGCTCCTGCTCTGAGCCAGCGGCAATTATAGCCTAACCTTATTTAAACAGAGGAGTGAGCATTCACCATGTCGCAATCATTGGCATTGCTCCTAGAGCAGTGTTTCCCAATTCGGTCCTTGGGCACCAACAGCCGGTCCACATTTTCACTCCCTCCAAGTTCCCTACCCACGTTTTTGCTCTCTCCAAGCTCCCTACCAGACAGTCCCTGTTTTACCAAGCGTGGACTGTCTGTAGTTCCATGAGGGCTGCATTGGGAAACATTATCTTAGAGCATAGGTCTCAGAGTCTGATTAAAATCAAGCTTACTTGTGGGCCTTGATGCAGTTGGCGTGTATTTCTCCTGTGTTTTTGTCAGCTACAAGCAGGTTACTGGTCTGGTTGTTTTGGAACTTAGGTTAGTGTCTTTGGATTCATGGGTCTTGTCAAACGGAGTCTTGATCTGAGTTTCTGAGTGTCCTGTTCCTGGATTAATAGTCTTGGTGGCCTGCTTTCCACAGGTAGGGTCTTGTTTTGGGGTTTTCCTATAAGTCTGCCTCCTTGTGCACCTCATCCAAGAGATGTCCATCAAGTCAGTGGCCTGAGTCTCAGTGGTTCCCTGATTCCCACAGTGAACAGTCTGTTGGTCTCTGAGGCTAGTGGGCAGAAGCCCTGACATGATGGATTGATGGCTCAGGTTGAACTATTTTATCTCACATCATGTCTACGAAGGCCAATAAATGTTTCTTCTGTGAGTCTGAGTCATGACATTGCTAAATATACGAAGACACACTCTACAGAAGTATTCTCTCACTGTTTCAATAAAACACCAACTGTTGGAATAAAACTTTTTTTTCCTAAGGGCACTCTAAGACTTAGGATTTAATACAGTGATTAGTTATATATGGATGAAATTGATTCAAAAGAAATCCTCTTGATTAAATGACCCAGATGCGCAGAGTTAAGTTTATCGTCACAACAGTGTAGTTGCATGAAGACACCACGATGCCCCTCATGTGGATGCTGCTTAGTTACCTTTCCCAAAGAAGCAACACCTGCACCCCTCCCTAGAAAGGCTCATTCTCCTTCACATTCAGTGTGTGATATTGTTTACCTGATGTAACTCACTGAACACTTCTCATTTTCCTTCGTCTTGCCCTGATCTGCCCTTCATTCTTCCACGTCCCTGTCTCCCTTGGACCTACCTGGTGTGCTTACTTCCTGTCTCCTTTGGACCTACCTGGTGTGCTTACCTCCTGTCCTTCGTGTTCCTGTAGAACTCACTTCTGATTCCTTTGGCTCTGTGACTAAGACACTCGATCGTCGGTTCAGTTTTCTGTCTCCCTAATAAAACCCCTTTGCTCCATATTTGAGTCCTAAGTATCCACCGTAACAAACACCCACACAAACATACACATATGCACAGAGGAACATGCTAGTACTGTATATTACTTGGTGCTTACAAGAAACTCTCAAATCACAGCAAAAAAGCAAAGCCAAAAAATGTTTTGCACTCTATATAAAGGTAAATTAAGAGATTAATTTGAGCATAACTAGACAATGCACATACAGTATAACATTAAAATGCCATATGCAATTTCTAGAATCCACCCTTGCCTCCTAGCCATGTATCACAGTATGGTTTTTAAGTTTCTTTTCCAAGATGTGACCTGATTCTCATTCTAAGTTTAACTAGAAACTTAAAGTAGCATAAAAAGTCCTATTGATTTATGATTCAGCTGGCTATTACTATGTACTGTTTTTACCATTAAAGAACTGTTATATACCGTGTATGAATGTGGCACCAATGTGGGCAAAGGGGATTAAAAGACACAAAACCTATTTCTGGAAATCATTATTTAAATAATACTGTTGTGAATCACTATGAGTCAGCCCCAAATGTTCTTTTGTGTTATTTCTATTATTTATTCATCATAGCTTCATGAAATATTTTTGCGTGTAACTTTATTTGCCGTTTACTCCAGCGGAAAGATGCTTTAAGTGTTTCTCACTCCGGGACTGGTCCAAATTGAACTTGTTAATATGGTGCAGAATGAAGGCTGACTGACAGAAAACCAAGTACATTATATAAAGCAGGTGTGTAAAATCAGAAGGCTATTCCCTGGTGTCTCATTAGGTAATACGTTTGCTACTGTGGACTTACCTACATTAACAAAACGCTAGATGTGGGTCCTAGTAAGAATATTTTTGCAAGCAAAAATTGTTAAAAAGACATAAAAAACATATTGAGAGCGACATTCAAGGATTCATTGGCAAATCCATCCACATTAGCGCTTATCCAGTGCAGAGTTGTATATCGTGAAGCCTATCCCTTTACGGCAAGGGCTTGCGCAAAGGACAAGCTGCATGAGATGCCAGCCCGTCACAAGGCACACACTCACACCCACATGACAGACATTTTGGAGAACGAAACAGGAGCTGTGAAGTCAAAAGTGTCACCCACTGAACCATAGTGCCATCCAGGCATCGGTAAAGTCATTCTCATGAAAGTGCCCAAAATATAAATATTGAAACCGGTTTGAGCTAATAATCGAGGCTCAGAGAAAAGGTTAAAGCTACACGATGAAATGCAACTCCAATTATCGCAGTGAGCATTATAGCAGATAAAAGTTGTTTTCAGATGTAAAATAAATCCTTACTATGGAATGAAGTGCTGTTCTGGGAAAAGTAATAAGAAGGATTAGTATCCAAGGAGCTCTTTAGTCTGAATGAAACTGCTGGAGTCTAGAAGCCATAGTAACAAGGTGAAAATGACTAATCTTACTGGGTAACGTTTCAATGCCAAGCATGCATTATTTAGTGGACTGTAAGTTCCAGATGTCAGAAACGCCTGCATTTTTATGGTAACGCGTGAAATATGCAGGGTTCAAAGCAGCAGGTCTCAACTGGATTAGCCTCGCAAATGGATTATGTTTTCCTTGGTCATTAAGTCACAACCCAATTTTAAAAAAATTTGAACCAAATTAAATTCGGTGCCACAGTGCCTACATACATTCATTTGTTAAAAAACCAAAAAGTCAGACATTGGAAAACAAAAGCCACTTTCTTTTAATCACATACTCGGGGTCCCGTGGCCCAGTTTGGGATTTCGACCCGCTGGTTTAGAGGACTGCAGACTAGTGTTTGGTGAATGTTTCTTTAATGATGTCCCTCAAACGGTGCATCAAGAGCTTCTCTTCGATGCGGTATCAAACATGCCATGTGCAGGGTGTGGAACTGTCTTCATTTGCCTGACCGTCGACCCTTCATGACATCATTATGTACTCCTTGTGTGTCTGGTGCATGCATGCACAGTTTTTTTTCTGAGATGGTCTACATTGAAATTCAAAGTACGGTATTTTTTTTTTTTTAATCTACTTCCCATTGATCCAAACAGGAATGATCACATTGCATAACTGACAGCGACCTCCACGCATTCAGAATATGCCGGTGTTGTCGAACCAGTTAAAAAAACACAAATATGAATTAAGTGGAAAAGGATGTTCTGTAACCATTTGACCTAAAACATAAAATATTAATGGAATGGGGTTATTTGATGTAATACATTCACCAGAGGGTAATCATAACAGTGATTTAAGAAGTAAATGTACTAAATGTGATTCCCATATAACACTTTAGTATGATAATCACGCTGAATCACCGGGAAGAAGAGGATAATAGTCCCAATTAATTCTAAACATTTAAATACAGTGAAATTGACTGAAGGAAAGTAATTTTTGACTTCTGTGGCGCATCGTGGTCAAATTCAATTTGGGGATGTGCAAGAATCAGTTAAAATGCATAATTCAGACCTTGCCGACCTTGCTGCTTGTATGCTACAAGCGTGCGGTCAGCCCGCAGCCACACTTAAATACAATTTTTCGTTCCAAATGTAGCCATTGCTCTTCAGGAAAATAAGTGGACTATATAAAACCACTTAAAAATGTAGGAGGGAAAAAAATGGTCTTCGCTGAACTGGGTCAAAAAGTTTTCCGAAAGCGCCTCATAAAACAGAAGGCTTTGTACTCACCTGTTACCATGGTAATTCCGCCGCATCAGCCATTAAGGAGAGAGCCCGGGGTCGGGCGAGGGAGCCCGCCGGTGTTTGTGGCGGAGGCATGCTCTTACCCAGGCTTTTTCTGGGAGGCGGCCTCCCGTTACAACAGTAGGGAAAGACTGATAACGTGACAGGAAGGTGCAGAAAGGAACCTCTCTGACAGGATGAGGCAATACGCGCAGAGCGGGCCGGGAAGATGCAGGGCGCTGTGGTAACCACGACAGGCACACGGGCACCACTGCCATAGCAACGCCCGCCACCAGCGCTTCACAGTGACACGTAATCAGCGGGCCCCTCACCGGACTAGCCTGTGACTCACCATTATGGGACTCGACGCTAAAATAATAGGAGCACTCAAGTAGGAGTCCAGCCTGGGAGAAAAGCTCCGCATATTCAGATTGAATCCGGCGTTTGTGTGTGTGACCCTAATCAGAGTCCGCTGGGTTTCATTAGCCGGCGTGCTTGTTGGCTCGAGGCAGGTGATCGGTTGCCGTGGAAACGCGCCCAGGCTGGTTAACCTAACACCCCCCCCCCACACACTTTGTGAGGCACGGCCAACGAGTTCCTTGACTAATGATGCCCACCTGACCCTGTTTAGACCGCTGTCCTCTTCGGGGTTTAAATACGTCCGGGGTTGTGTGCATGAAGGGGCCCGGCGAGAGGCGACACCATCGCACGGGTTCCAGCCATGCTGTCCCCACTGGTTCTATGTAGCTTTTTTCAGCAGACAATTACGATTTTTTTTGTCTTACATTTTGTGTTTTCCTTAAAAAAAATAACATTAATGAAGTGTGTTTGTTAATCCTGCTCCCCTGACCATGTGGCACTTACCTGCCCTACATATGGCCACAGTCATTTTGAGTAATAATGTGTTGGTATGCTACACCCCCCCCCTCCTTCCCACCCCCACACACCCAACCAGAATAAGTGGTTGGAGCAAGGGCATAGGATATAGTTAGGTGCTGGGGGGGGGTACTGAATCCTGCAAAATACATGGGGAGGGAGAGTATAGCCAAATTATATATTGGTGGGGGAAACGTGTCCCTTCGCCCCGCTCGGGTTCCCACGCCTCTGGGTTGTAAGATGGATGGATGGACTGTTTGAATACAAGGCAAACCTTATTAATACATCTATGGTAATTGGAGGTCTCCTTTCCATTTAAATCATTCTTCTTACTGATCCGCTCAGTGGCGCCATTCCCACGTTCTCCCTTGGCATTTCTCAGAGTTCTTTTGTGCTCCCCCCCCCCCCATTGCAATTTTCCCTTAACGTGAGCAGCAAGTCAGGCAGCATCCATCGTGGGCACAGCCTGACTCTTTGTCTAGCAGAGACCCATACGGCACGCTGTGGACAGCATTAGCTGCTCTCCTGACATTTCGCTGTCTGTGATACCATAATGTCACCCTTATGACACATGTAGCTACAGGTAATTTACTCGCCTGACTCTAAGCAAACATCCTCATTAAAGTGGAGAAAAAGTAGGCCATGTTCATAACCTTTCTCACATGAGGAAATAAACAGCCGAGATGCATGCTTTCGAGTCACACCTGTTGCTCTCCTGGATTCCCCTTTTGGAACGCGGCTTTCAGGCACAGCTGGGCCCATTTTCCAAGATTCCACCTCCCGTTGTATGAGATTCCCTGCACAAATGCTAGCAGGTGCTATTCCTTGGCTTGGAGCCCATCGAGG
This sequence comes from Cyphomyrus plagiostoma, assembly GCA_019775915.2. Lineage (NCBI taxonomy): Eukaryota > Metazoa > Chordata > Actinopteri > Osteoglossiformes > Mormyridae > Cyphomyrus > Cyphomyrus plagiostoma. The sequence goes on from JABFEA020000046.1 coordinate 10,688,031, forward strand.
AGATGGAATATACCCCCCTTTTAGGACAATGGGAGGTGTGAAACAAAACCAAAGCAATGGCAGAGACAGTGTGCAACATAGCTTGTGGGGTATTTTTATGCACTCTGACAAGGTTTGATTAGTTGTGTAAAATTCCCCCCAGAAACACAGTTTGAATTCAACTTTGAAAAGAATGTCCTTCTATTGGCAGAACGGTGCGGTAAACATGCTTTAATAACAGCTGTTCCCAGTGAAAATTCCCTCCTGCAACAAAATCTCACTGCAGAACAACACAATGATAAACCGCCCAGGGCAGTTCAAATGTGTTCGAGAGATCTGACTCGCAATCGAAGCTGCTTTCATATATCATTGCTGGGACGTGTGGGGGCGTCGGCTCAGATTCATCTCTGCTAATATATTTGGCAGCGAAATATGTAAGAAACATTGATTATCGCTACCCTGGTAGTATAACCACGGCTATAAAACTCATTTAACAGAAGCATCTTGCATTATTCCTTTCTTTTGGCCTTTGTCGAGCCTTAGGGAGGGAGATACTGTACCTCAGCTCAAAAGATGAGCACCGTCTTCAATGTGCAACCTGAAAGCGAGCCAATGCCCTATCATTTATATTGACAAAGTTCTCTTTTAGCCTCCTGATCCAGAACCTTTTGTTGCAGGTACAAACTAATTGCATCTTTCCAGGCTGACTTAACACTGAGGAGTATCCTGCAGCCAATGCAGTTAAATGGGCAAAACCAGAATTCCCTGATGCAGTCAGCGGATTCAGCACCACATTGATTGTATTCTGCCTACCGTGTTCCCTGTGACGCCTCTACTACCTGTGACATCTACTGTATCCGGTCCGCCTTGCTGCCTGTGACGTCTATCCGGTCTACCTTGCTGCCTGTGACGTCTATCCGGTCTACCTTGCTGCCTATGATGTCACTTCTGCCCGCCCTACTGCCTGTGACATCTCTCCTGCTCGCCATGCTGCCTGTGACGTCTCTCCTACTCGCCATGCTGCCTGTGACGTCTCTCCTGCCCGCCATTCTGTCTGTGACGTCTCTCCTGCCCGCCCTGCTGCCTGTGACGTCTCTCCTGCCCGCCCTGCTGCCTGTGACGTCTCTCCTGTCTGCCATTCTGTCTGTGACGTCTCTCCTGCCTGCCCTGCTGCCTGTGACGTCTCTTCTGCCTACTCTGCTGCCTGTAACGTCTCTCCTGCCCGCCATTCTGTCTGTGACGTCTCTCCTGCTCGCCATGCTGCCTGTGACGTCTCTCCTTTCTGCCCTTCTGCCTGTGATGTCTCTCCTGCCTGCCCTGCTGCCTGTGACATCTCTCCTGCCCGCCATTCTGCCATACTGTACCACTATCCATCCTGCCATCAGAAGCAGCATCAGCATCTACCTGCCAGCACTTGCCTGCCCTTGAATCTTAAAATTTGGACTGTGTAAATGTCTCTATAATTATCCAAAAATGTAGAGAATAGTGCACATAAACCTTTCTATGGGTAGATCTTTGCACTGCAGATCTTTGCAGTGTTGGCATGACGTTTGAAGTCTTTCTTACCAGTACCTCTCATTTCTGGTGATGTCACCGATGACACAATCTGTTCAGGGAAGCAGTTAGGAACCATCCAGTGCTATAAAGGTTGGTGCTTCAAATCCCATTACAGCTGTACCTTTCAGCAGAGTACTTAACCCAAATTGCTAAAGCTGTAAAAATAGGTACGCTTGGATTTTGCCTTGGAAGGAAGCCCAGGTCATCAAAAGACAGGGAAATGGTGTATAGAGAAACAAGGTTACTGGCAGGTAAATACCGTCATAAACAAAATGCAAATAAAATTCTCTTCCTTAAAGACGGATTTGCGTTAATACTGAGATACCCCGATCGTCACTGACATGTGTCTCTCACTGCCCAAAACACTCCCGTCATGTCCTGGATTTCCATGTGTTTTGATGCGCGGCATTTGAAACTTCCTCAGCCCTCAGGAAGTCCCCGGGACGATTATTATTTTTTAATGATCTTTTAATGTTCCACTTATTTTATTAGAAAGACACTTGAGGCTCATGTCGCAATTTAAAATGGCCGCCATCAAAGTTGAATGAGATCCTGGTTTATTTTCACGATTTATGGCTGATCTACCTGGGCAAAGATGATAAGAATGCAATCAGATCCCCCCCCCCCCCCATTTATGAACATTAAATACCTTTTATTATAATAAGTGATATCATCCCTGATGCTGTTGAATGTTTACCTGGATTTTTGCCAGAGTAATGCTGGGTGGTCTTCCCAGAGGAGTACTGAGTGAATTTGCTAACTTCTAGCTAAAGATGATCAGACAAGGCTGGGAACTACTCACCTGCTTGCAGAAACACACAGACAGACAGACAGACAGACACACACACACACACACACAGACACAGACAGACAGACAGACACACACACACACACACACACACACACACACATCCATGGGCACAGGCCAAGTGTGACAACGTTAACCCCTACGTAACCCTAACCTTAAACCATGCATAACCAAACAAAATACTTTTTTTGTTATTTTTAGGTTTTTTAATTGCAGTCACAGATTTTTACAAAATGAAGGTTATCCTTGTGCGGCCTGAAAAAATGTCCCCACAAGGTAGAAGGTTACAGATTTTTATCACATGATGGTGAATTATGAGCCCCACACTGAAATAATTATAAAAACACATACACACACACACACACACACACACGTACACAAAAACACATATGCACACACACACACACGTACACAAAAACACTTATGCACACACACACACACACACAGACACACACACACGTACCGCAGTGTGCCTTAATCACACAGGCTGTGAAAGGGTGATGCTTGCTGTAGAATGATAAGTATTAGGACCCAGCTCAAATTAATTCACAGAGAAAAATCTAAAACAAAACTTTAATCTGGTGAAAAATCAATAGCTGTCCCAAATACACTGATTAATTACGTCCATCTAGAAGAAATCTCAACAGACTCAGGATGTTTCAAGCATAACTCTGCCCCCCCCCCCCCCCAAACAAAAAAGGGGGGGGGGAAAAAAAAAAAATTATATTGTAAATTTAATAAAATTATTGGAAGTTGGGAAAAAAAAAAAAAAATTTTATATAATAAAAAAAAAAAACAAAAATATAAAAAAATAAAAAACTTAAAATATTTATAAAAAATAATTAAAAAAAAAAAAAAAAAAAAAAACAAAAAAAAAAAAAAAAAACAAAAAAAAA
>JABFEA020000046.1:10726203-10739655 GCA_019775915.2 Cyphomyrus plagiostoma
GAGCCTGAATGCCGTGGTGCAGAAAGGAGTGTTTGTGTGTGTGTGTGTGTGTGTGTGTGTGTGTGTGTGTGTGTGTGTGTGTGTGTGTGTGTGTGTGTGGGGGGGGTTGATATACACAAACACTCAGTTCTATTCATATTTTAATGCCTTGTTTTTTGACTCTTTGTTTTAACATTAATAGTATTAGTTCAAGACATTAATTTTGACTGCAACAGAAATCATTGTGACAATGAGGCACTATCAAAGATTTAGTTATGCGGTGGGGGGGTTCTCATACACCCTGCTTATGTTCGGATATTCACAGGAACAGAAGAAGCAAACGTGGCTGGCAAATATTTCATGAGCTGAGGATTCTGAGCTGCTCCCCCCATGAAATGTGTGTAGAAGAAGCATTTGGGGGGACGGGCGAGCCTTCTGAAACAGCGTCCATTTAGAAGCACTATGGGGGGAGCAGGAGGGGGAGCACTCACTGCCACAGACAGCCTACAATATTTGGAACATAACTTACATAAACATCTTCAGACACCTACCCACGTGGGGCTCCAGAGACAGCTGGCCGCCTTTTGAGTCTCCCCGTGCCGGGAAGAAGTGGAACACCAATCTGTTAGCGTGCATGCTAAGATAGCGAACGCTAGCCTTCATGTCCCGTGAACCATAAACGCAGGAAGACGTTCTGAGCTCAGGGTGCTGAAAGTCAGAATGACCAATAAACTGAAGTTCTTTTGTATCATCAATAGCTATCAACAACTAACAGTGTCGCAAACATATGGCTGGCTTTTCATTTTTTTGCTTTAAACTATTGGCATGTGCATCCTGCCCTACGGTATTTTGACACTGCATTACCACTGATAACCAGAGGGGGCACTGAAGGACCCTCAGCGTCTCTACTTCCAGTGCTAATGCACAAGTCTTTAGACTAAACATTGCACTTGGTTCTTAAAATGCAAATATTAAGCATTGCGCATGTTTACCTACCTGCTTCGGCCGGTGACCTCCATCTTAGCTTAGCTAGTCGACATCCCGTAAGCAGCGGAGAGTTAGGCTCTCACCACACGGACACCAGTCTCCACATATAGCAACAGTAAAACCTTTAGGGTCCTGAATTGTGGGAATACAAATTTTATTTTGGCCAAGACTTTGGGGGTCACTTCCCTCTACACTGAAGGTCTGGCCCACAATTCTCCGTTTAAAGGTTAACACCATCTTTACAGTTTCTGTAAATCCTCCCCCCTGCCTCTATATGTGATTTAATCTCTACGTGCAACACCCACCTCATCCTGTTTATAAGCCACAAACACCTTGTACTTCCCCGCGTGAGGTTTGTGTTTATCAAGCCAAGCCAGGGACAGAATCAATGTCTGTACGGACACTGGGTTCCACATCATTTTTGGTTTTTAACTCTTAAATAAGTAGTAAACACAGCAACAGTGGAAAGGGATTTTATATGCTTATTCCTGCAGCAACCAGATCAAATCCTTTTTACGGTTGTGCTTTGTAACCATCTTGAGATGTTTCAATATTCAGAGCAGTTCCCATTGTATTAACCCTGCCTATTTCCTGCATTTCGGTAAAGTGCTTCGGCTGGACAGAGGCAGGGCTAGGAGCACGCGCTGGTGGGAGTCGCCGGCGTACTCAGAGGAGTGGAGATTGCCCAGGATGTTACCTTTATCCGCCGACCACTTTGCGGTCGCTCATTTCCATCAGTGCCGCTCGGCATTCTGGCCCTCGTCAGATGCGAACATCTGAAGAAAAAGCCTGTAATTCAGTTCCATCTCTGGAGGGAAAAAAAAATAAAATAAAATCTCTCTGAGGTGGTCTACAGAAGATGCTGGAAAGTTCTGCACTAGCCTTTCCCAAAGTTTCTCCTGCATTGTTAATGGCATTTCAGATACTGCACTGTCCAAATGTCCTATCCTTGGGACTTGCTATTTAATCAGTACTCGGAATCCCGGAGATGTGATTTTCGACAGGTGTTGCACGCGGCATTCTTAAATTGCCCTCAGTGCTATTTTCAAGACGCACCAAAGCCAATACTCTATGACTCATTTTTATCTGTTCAAATTACATGCAGGGAAGCTTCTCTTCATAAATCACTAATGCAGTAAAACAATTGTGCAATTTTATTCATGATAATAATTTAGCGTCGGCCTGGTTTAATAAAAGTCCGCAGCAGCAGTTAGGTTTTCAAAACAATTCTATTCATTTTGCTTTTTATTTATTTTACATTTGCGTATAGAGCGTGATAGTGTTTTCGCTACTCCAGAGGTGCAACACCTAAACATTTTTATTTGTTCTGTCTGCTTTTGATATTGTAGCACCAGGCAGACCAAAGCATCAGGAAAGTAGCAAAGGGTTGAGGAGATTTGCTTGGCGGGAAGAACACATCGTTTTATTACCGTCCTTATAAGGACTACAACGAGGACTGAATGGGTACCGAACCCAGATACCGCAGCGGAAACAACAAGCTGTCAGATGCTGGACCGTCAGGTACACACACGGTAGGTCATTTACACAACACTAGAGGTATACAAGGATCGTACAGGGTTCACGCAACACACGGACAAACACATATGTGACAATAGGGCAATGCAACTATTATCAACAACAAATACATAAAAGGAAATATTTACAATTATTTGTGGGACATGCGCACCCCGCCATATAATGTTATATTTGCATAGCCATTGAAAGAAATGTGAACAGTTTACCGAGTTGGCTCAAAATTCCCAAACCCAAGGCAAACTCAATCTTCTTTTAAACCCAATATCCACACAATTTCCAGAGCTTCATTGAAGTTGCCAAGTGCTTTACCTCCGCATTAAGACCCCCTTTCTAAATTTTTATTTAATTAGTTTAGCGGACACCGTTATGCAAATCAATATACAACTGAGACAGCGGAGTCAGAGAATGCATGGGGAAGGTGGGAGCCAGAAGGTGCCCAACGGTACTGGGATTCAAACATACAACCATCTGATCTCAGGGTAGACCACCCTTCCAGTGTGTGCGTGCGTGCGTGTCTGGGTGGTGGTGGGGGGGATGGGTTGTCCTTCAGTCTAAGCCTAGGAACTCAACTGACACTATGCATTCCCTAACTTTGCTTGAAATCAACATGTCATTCTGAAGCATCATAGCAGATAAAGAGCTGCGCTTCTGCAATGGCGGAACTAAATTAATAATGTCAGCAGAGAAAGTAGGGAGATGGATGTCTGGCTCACTTGTTATCACTTGGGTAATTCAGGAAGGCCCAGTTTGGCAGATGGACGATCCAGTAAGTCCCACTATATTTCGATCTATGTTGTGTTGCACCATAAATGAGAGACCACACCTTCTGTATTAGCCAGGGGTGGAATTATGGTATTAGAGATATTGGCTGTACAGGTACTTTATACATCTACAGACAGACAGATCTCTATACCCATAAAGGGTTAGCCTATTGTTAGGTAACTGAATAATCTATCTACCAGTTTAACACCTGCCTTAGTCCCTGCATTCCAGATGAAACCATTAGGAACTATGACTCCTTTAATGGTCAATTCAACATCACCAATATTTGACGGCTCAAGTATTCACCTGTGCCTTGTTGTAGATGCATGTGCATCGTGTTGAATACAATAACGTGCTTTTGATTGGATACAACGTTGCGGAGCGATTTAGGTTGTGTGCAGTTTACACTTTTAGAGAATAATCTCCATTCTTTTTTGTTAAAATGTCCATGGGGAGACTTGTTAGGAATTCACAAGGTAGTCATACATATTCAGTGACTCGGCTTGGCGAGATGAGAGAGGCAGCTATTTAGTCGACAGCACTTCTTCTCGTTACCTGATGTTGGGGACAGACACTCGTGGTACTGAATGCTGATACACGGGAAATAAAATCACGATATAAATGAATGACCCTCAGAGACGGAGAGCGGGCGACATGAAGAGAAGCAGAGAAACACAACCGGCTCAGTATTTACGGTGAAATGTCAGGAGGATTGTTGCTGCAAAGGTCTGGAATGCGGTTAGTTGTTTAAATCTAGTGCTTGTAGACCTCAGTTGTTTAAATCCCTGTGTGCTTATTTAAAAACCTTTGCCCATTTTCTGCAAAGTTATATCTTTGAAAACGAGCCTGTAAAATATCACTCTGGGCCAATTTCTGACCAAAGGGGCATATTATTGTGCTGTTTTATTCTGGTTATAAATGTTTCTTTTAGCAACATGTGGTGTTAGATTTAACACAGTGACCTGGAAATAAAATGAGTCTTTATACACTTAAAATGATTTAGTTCCAATATTTGATTTAGTTCCCTTTTAAGTGTAACAAGCTATTGATTTTAAAGGAAACAAAAGGCTCCTATAAATTTACAGCATGAAGACAACAAGCATTTTTTTTAAAGGTTATTACCACTTTGAAATGCAAACGCTTCCCTGCAAGGAGCTGTTTGCTAGTGATGGAGAAAGTGGATAAAAAAAAAATATACAAAACTTCTGCAAAATCGACAACCCATTTTTAAGTTTCTTAAGCAGATTTCCAAGACTTTTCCTCCACTCAAGAAACACCCACTCGCACACAAAGAGACACACAACCTGGAGAATCACGCACTCTGTAATGGAGACGGGACTTGTAATCTCCTATTCTATTGCTTGCCCAATTTTTTTCCCCAAAGCTAAATCAAACTTTCTTCTCCCGTGACGTAACCGATCCCAGCAAAATGTATCACGGAGCCCTTCAACTTGAAATTCTCCAGTAAACAAGACAGCGACACCCTGCCTCAGATTGAAGTAATGTGGATGCTTTACAATAACAAGGCAGCCAGTACTCTGGGGATCTTTTAATAATTTCCGCTCTTCAGACAGGGTAAGCATGTTCTTCATGCCTCTGCGGCCACGTGGATTAATATGCCTCTGTGCGCAGCTTACCTTGGATGATACGAAATAAGCACATTCATGTGACCACTGTATCACTCATATCCTGTTGAATATCCCTCCGCCGCCAACCATAACTTAGGAGCAAGCGAGTAGTAGTAAAACTATGCATGATATTTGCAAGTATAAACTATGCCATTAGTTATTTTTTCAGATTTATTAATAATAATAATAATAATAATAATAAAAATAATAATATGAATGAATCTTCTTGATAACCTGGGCACAGCCTGTAGAGTAAATGTCTGGCTCCCAAGAGCTATCGGATTTATAATACGCATTTAAAATAAAATTCATTTATTTCCTCAGAATGTAATGTCCCCATGTCTTTCTTTAAGGTGTAGTTCATGAGGTTCTCTTTACCGAGCCTGACTGCAACTAATGAAATGGCATAAAATCCGGCCTGAAACCTACAGTGACAGGCAATCTATGACATTTAATAGAACCTCTTCAAAAATATCAGCAACGTGACAAAAGTTTAGCTGCAATTCTCAGTATATGAAGACGATCAGGTTACGTTCCACAGAGCAAGGGCAAGCAGTGGTTGGTCTAAAGCTTTGGGTTTACTAGAGATCACAGGTCCACAAGTGGGTATAATGGACACTCTCAGTGATTTGTGCCGCTCACTGCCAGAGATGAAAGAGAAGGCAAAAACTGAAGCTGACAGTTTAGTGGTTTATATGTAACTGTACCTGCCTGGCTGGGGATTTGAAGTAAGTCTTAACAGACTCGTAATTGAGAGAAGCAGACTCTCAACTCACCTGAGCCACACCATCAATGATGAAAAATATCTAATACATGTCTATGAAGTACATTTCAGTTTAAAGACCAATACCATGGCACTACAAATACCTTAAGGTTAAGTGGAAAGTGGAGATGAATCCAGTTACTCAAGATTCTCTTCGCCATTTGTCCTGTTTTGGAAAGTCATTGGTTATATGGCTGGACTTCATTTTATCAGCTTCTGCTCCGTGTCCTGAAAAGCATTCTGTAGCATTTTATGTCGAAACAAAGAGGCCGAATCATATGTGATTGATCGACTGACCTTTCACTGAATGCATTCCCGTTAAATCATTTTGCTCTTCGTCAGCGAAACGTCAGCAAAATTTCAAGCGCCTTCAGAATTCACCTCTTTATTGTATTATTCCTCTTCCTGTCCAGATATTTTAAATATGCACCATCTCCCCCTACGTGACCCAAAGGAATTGCAAAAAAATAGTGGTTTGGGGTTCAGCGATTAAACAAAATGTTTCAGAGAAGCGTCAGATCTCTTATTTTTGTTTTTTTTTTTTCTCTTACTGCCATGAGACTTCTGTGTAGACTCTTTATCTGCCTCTAGATCAGAATACATTCAGGGTACATTTTTCACTGTATACTAATGGATGTATAAACATCAGGATCATTTAACGAAGCATGACAGTCAATTTCAAGTCACATGTCAAAAGATATATATATATATATTTTTTTTTTTACTTATGTCAATTAGTCATTGGAGATAATCTGTGATTGGTTTTGTGTATTATTATGCCATGATAAAAGGTTGCAGTGTCATCATCATCATCATCATCCTCAATCTTTTGGGATGGTTCATACCTCTACCATTGGAAATTTGGATCCTACTCCTCTTCTGTGAGTACATACCCCATCCCTCATGTTATCTGGGTCTCTGTTTAACTCATGCCATCCAAAACCATGCAGTTAGGCTAATTGGCATCTCTAGATTGCCCCTGTTCCTGGGAATGTGTCTGAGTATGTGCCCTTGAATGGGCTAGCAGCCTTTCTGGAAGTGTCCTCTTGCTTTATGTTTCCTGCCATAAGACCCAGGCACCCTATGATCTTATACTGGATAAGTATTGTGAAGCGGGAATGGACAGATTATTACTCTACTATGCTTTAGATAATAACACCACTTTCAATTGTCTATTTTTTCAGCAAGTTTAATTGTCACAAGTAGAGATACATGCTTTGAAATGTCATCGCTGACAATTTAATTGCTTGTCTAATGTATGGGGTAATATTATCACAGTCGTGATATTGTGATGGACCTTGCTGAGATTTTTTTTACAGGTCTCAGATCAGATCATATGTTTGTTTCCTAGCAGGAAAAAAAGATCATCTTTGAGTGCTTCAATTGTTTGCCGCATGCCAAATGAAAGGGTAGGGACAAAATAATTATTGGGGAATTTCAGTGCTGTATGACTTGAGCCATAACACAAATTAAGTGTGATCCACTCACTCAACTCTAAATAATGGCACTTACTGGCAAAATGACTTTTTAAATGGTATGTCGCAGAATCATAGGCGATATAAAGCGCACCCTTAGAATTTCATTTATGAGATGTGATTGGCAATTTAGTCATTGTTCTAAACATTGTCACCTTTGATGTGACTTGATTGAGGTGAGGAAATAATAGCAAGCCCCCGAAACAAAACGATTGTGAAATGAACAAAGGTACCAGTCAGAGAGGAATCCCATGTGATCAAGACACATCATAATGACCTGGGGCAATTGGAGGGTAATGTAGCCGCAGAATTATGTATTATATTTCAAATCCATTACTGTTCCCTGGTTATACATATTTTGTACATGATTGGTCATTTGGTTTCTCGAATATTATTTGTTTTGTTATATGGATGTTAATAGATGTTTACAATACAATAGAAAGAAAAGTCGTTAAACACTGTAAAATGGTTGTTTACCTGTCTGGTAAACCATTGTGATTAATTAAACCCATGTGATTAATTAAATCATTCTATTATTAGCCTAAAAAGACAAGGGTCTCAAACATCAACAGTATGGTCAGTGATAGCTGTGGAGTAGTTGGTTAAAATTCTGTTTTAGATGCTTGTCTTAATGACATTTACAGCTGCTTTCACACACCTTATACACTATATACATCATTTTGCTGTCAGCAAAAGACTGGACTGTATTCTGTGTGTGGTTCACGCGTGAAGGACAGGTACGTGCATTACGATCCACTCACTTCCTGCGGCATATTTGGGTAGGTGGGGGTATTGTGAGGGAGCCGATTAGTTGTTATTATTTTGCGGCAACAGTAATTCCAGTGACTGATGTGCAGCTGATCCAATATTCGAGGGATAATATGATCCGAGGGCATCTTGGCATCTCCCCTCCCTCCCCCCCCCCAGCAACGGCACCCACTGCCTCCCGGATCGGTCCGGATCAGCGCCGCCTCTTCCAGGAGGGAAGGCAGTCGACGTGTGACACTGCTGTGCCATCTGTGACATGCGCGACACCACAGGTGACATCACATCATTAACCAGAGCATCGCTCTGTAAGTTAGCACTTTTACTAATTCGTAGAGAAAACACAGAAATCATTATATCAGCCTATTAGTTATGTGTACATGTATAATATATGCTGTACATGCTTACGTAGCCCTAATTTTCCCTTCAAGTATTTCATAATAAAATTTTGAAAGGAATCATAAATGTCACATAACGTTTTTTTTTTTGTGTGTATGTGTGTGGGTGTGTGTGTGAGTATGTGTGTGTGTGTGTGTCTTTAGTATATTGATGTACATTGACAGCTGTTGCCTCCTATGTAGCACTGACCGAACTTTAGCTAGCATCCCTGTTTGGGGTTTATTGCTTGTGGCAGAAGCTGAGCTCACATATGGAGAGTGGGGTTAGGGTTAGGGTTAGGGTTAGCCAATGTGCAGCTCAACAGCTCAACCCTCACTTGCCTGAGCGTCGCCCACTCCGGCAGGCAGAGGTGCGATTGGACGGTCACGGCAGCCGCGGTTATCCGTGCATGGTAGGCGGGAATGTCAGAGCGAGTCGTCAGTCATCCACTCTGGCCACGGCACGGGTCCATACACAGCGGGAGCAGGCTGCACTCGGTGGGGGCGGGGGTCTTGCTGAGTGCGCATGTATCTCGAATCGCTGAATGCGCTTAAACTCACAGTAAAGAAGCTGTCAAATCAAGCATCGGTGCATCTGTAACTTCGTGTGTCTAAGAACTGTAAACCAGCACGATGAGACGGTCCAGTAGCCTATTCAAAGTCTAATGAAACAATGGGCCAATTTGTCTGTTTGTTTTCCACAACCGCTTACCAGGTGTAGAGAGATGGTGAATATGGACCCAAAGCCAGGAAACATAAGGCAGAGGGACACGCTGAATGGGATGCCAGTCCATCAGAGAGCAAACGCAACACACGCGCCACGGGCAATTTGGGGGCACCATCCCACCTCAATGGTGCAAGTTTGGATCCTACGGGGAAATCAGAGAAACAGTGTGGAGAGCAGATGGAGGAACATGCAACCTCCATATTCACAGAGGGCCTCCGGGGCCACAGAGGCCGTGCAGAGAGACTCAAAAGCGAAATTTTAAAAGTCAGTGAGGAGGAACCTGAGGGGAACAGAGGAGAAGGTATAACAGGCAAAAAAAAACACAAAAATAGATACTATACATGCACTATTCTCTGCAGGAGGTACTTTGCTCTCAAAATATTACAGCTGACAACTGACTTTCTGTACTATGTTCTATACCTGGCCATCCCACAGGTTAAGTCATCCGCTGATGTCATCGTGGATGTTGTATTAATAAACTCAACAAATGTTGATCGAATTACAGTCGTATACTCAGGTACGTAGCTATATTCTTTCTGAAGAGGCAGCAGCTTGCAGAAGGCCTGCTCGTTTGGTACTGCAAGCGAGGATTTACAAAGACGGATGATTCTTGCGAGGGAGTCCACTTGAAAATACTGAGATAGCTGCATGCCCTGGTTCTCAATTTTGTGTTTGTATCAGAATGCGCGCTTTCCCCCCTGACAGTATCTCTGTGGAATCTTCAAATACGGCAGCAGAGTCTTCAGTTCATTCTATGGCGTGGCTTGATATTGCATCAGCTTCCTCTAATCTCTGACAGCATACAACGTCACACTTCACTAAGCTGTAATTACACAAGGCATTGACTCAGATGCCATAAAATCATTCAGTCTATAAGTCAATCCAAGTGAATTTGAGCTTTGAATAACTCAACAGTGTTCAGCACAATCCTTGATTGTAATTTAATATAGCAGAACATTCCTGTTGTACAGGAGTTTGGCACTACAAAAAAAAAGCTGACTAATGGTCTTGCAAGCAAGTTTTTTGTGTTACATGACGAGCAGTAGTTGTTCTTGGAGAGGGCACAGTGTATGTCCATCCCCCCATCCCAAAATAAATGCATTATTACAACTTATTACTAGTATTATTTACACTTACATACATGGGCTAAAATTTTAGTGCTGTGAACAGGCAAAACACGTAAGCACGATTTCTTGATGGACCCTTACTGCAGATGTGAAAGTTAACGACAGAAGAGCAATAATCAAGTTTGTGGAAGTTAAGACGGTCTAAACATGAAGGAAGAAAAGTTACACGTCCATAAAAACTGCAAAATGTGAGTACAAAGCTTTACGCAAATAATATCGATTTTGCGGTCTTTTCCTTATTGCTGGCAATCTAGTGTAAGTAATACTTGGACAACATTATAGACAAATATATCTGCCCCCCCTAACAGAACAACTGGCCCCAGTCTGCCTCCCCTCCGCCCCCCCAGTTAAAATGGATTATAATCACCACTGATGTTGACTCCGGGCTTAATCAGTCTTATTTAGCTTGAACAATTTCCAAGCATGCCTTTATGAGTCTTACTGTTCTCCCGTGTCGGTAGACCTTTACTACACAGTGGCATGTATTATATTGAATAGCTGAACAGAACAGCGGGAGGCTACAGAGGATGTCAAGGACACAGATTTGGAATCTGGAGGCTTCTGTCTAGTTCCGGGGGTGGATTTCCTGGTGCTGTATCGTTAAGTAGCGAATCTAGCCTAAAATGATCCATGAAAAACCCTCAGATACACTCAAGTACAGCATTCGGTGTGGCTGCACCTCAGCTGAATCTCCGGCTACTTTTGTTTTCCCCCAGGGTTTGTAGATCAGCCTGGCAGACTTCAGTGATTATGGTATAAATGTGAGAAACAATGCAGAAATTGTTGTATACAATCGGCCAATCAATGCAGAGGTCAGTGTGTCACGCCAGCAGGGTGCAGTCGATTCGGGACTTCCCCAGGATTGACTTGTTGACAGTCTGATTGCATCAGAATAAATTGATGAGATCAAAGGATCCTATTGGCTGTCCGCTTCAATAGAGAAATAGTACTTCTTGTCTATACAGGAAATATTTACAATCAGATTTCCCATATTCGGTGCAGGTTAAATTCAATATTTGCAAGCAGTCTGCTTTTAATGAAGCTTCGATAGGGATTTGTACCTATTATTAGAATCGTGGTCAATGCTGCATTTTCCCGCCATTATACGCTACAATGATAATGTGGACAGGTCACTCAGATTTAAGATTCAAGTGGGCCATAGACGGAAACTAACCTCAGTCTCAGACGGACAGAAAAGAGCAAAAGGTAATTAGAGGCTAAAAGTAGTCCCAGAAATATGACGACATAACCAGGAATGTATGTAACTAGTACGCAAATACGCATTCACCTTTAAAAGCCATACGTTCGGTAATCGATTGTTGTAACAACATGAATTTGTACGTATTTTATGTACATTTGCTCTGATATGACAAGATATTATTGTGCATTTTATCATGCAAATGATTGCATACTTGCGTACCAGTTAAGTACATCGTGCTTGAGCGATGCTGCAAACAGGCCAAGACTTATGACCAGGAATCACAGGGCGCAAGGAAAGGGGCGCCCCCTACAGTCCACTGCAGAATGCACTAACAGCAGTTCAGGGACAACTTCTCCTAGCCACATTGTTTTTCCTTTACTGTGGTAATAAACCCATGCAAACATTATGGGACATGGGAACGCCACACAAACAGATTCAAGCCCCTACCTCTGGTATTAGGAGGTTACTGAGGTACTCACTGAGTCATAGTTCCCTTTGAACATCAATATACTCTGGATACCAGCCAAGGAGAAGTGATGTGCTATATGTTGGATTGCTTTGCTTTCCTTCAGAGCAGGGAGCCACCTCCTCCATTTGAAGTGCAATTTGTGATTTGTTTGTCAAAGTTATCATCAGTGGATAAAAACAGCTCTAAGAAGGATTGGGAATTCAAGTCGACGGCGGCTGAGCACACAACGGCACTGGGCGACGCGGGCACCAAAGAGACACCGACGTTTTCACTGCGGAAATAATTCTATAGCAGCGTGACCAGCCGTTAGAGTCACTAGACTTCAGTGTATTTAAGAAAGGATTCGCTTATGCCAAGATGGAGTAATTGCCTCCTGTTCACCAGAGAAGTCCAATTTCCGGAGCCTCCTGACTGTTCCTGTAGTGCAGCCGTGTGACTGATGGTTTCTTTAAACACTTTTTACAGGCCGACATATTTTTCTGTAACATGTGGACCTGGATCATCCATCTACTCTAGGGCATATCCCGTTACCTTCATAATTCTCATGTGTCTTTCACTGAACCCAAAACGAAGTCTGCTTTAGCTCACCATGAATCGTAGACTGCCTGAAGTTTTCCAGCAAGCAATAAAAACTGCATGATTTATATATTTTACCGGATGATAATTTTATATTTTGTATTAAATGGCTGATGTTCGGTTGATTGCTTTGATTATTTATTGGAAAACTCCCCTTCAGAATTAGTATAATCCATCCATCCACCCACTTCTTTTTTTCTTAAGGAGATTCGCTTGAAAATGCTACAAATTTCAGACATCAATGATGGCCAGGTGAGCTGTTATGTATGCAGGTCTGCGATCAAGGCCACGAGGCATTCACACTTCTCAGTTCGCCGAAGGCAGCGCAGCCAAATGGGCCCAGAAGCACCGTGCTCATGATGTTACTGGGCTCTGAAGCTGAAGCTGGCTGCAGGCTAACCTCACAGGCTTCACATAGCCTGAGACGCCGATTCCTCTCTGGTAAAGTCAGCTCTGACACTGTACGCAAAGAGTGTATGAAACAAGTTAGGAACGAGAGGAAAACATGTGTAGAAAAATATCCATGTGGTTAAAACTGCTTTGCAATATGTAAGTTATTCCGTTAGAGGTAGATGTGAAAAAAAATTACAAAATAAAAATGCTTTGCCTAAATTGATTTTTTTATATATATTACAGAATCAGCACTGTCTGGATTTGAACACAGGTTACTAATTCTAAGGAAGCACAGATTAGCTGATGCCTTACGACATCAGTGACAACATCAAGCTCTGCATTAAAGAAAGACAAGGTCCGTCTTGTCGTCCATAGAAATGAAGTAAATTATATTTAGATATCAAATCCACAAGTTCGCTCACTAGAGGAGTGTTTCTCAAATCTGGTCCCTGGGGACCACAGACACTCCATATTTTTGCTCTCTGCAAAAGAGAACCGGGAGGGAGCAAAAACGTGAGCCATCTGGGGGATTGGGTTGAGAAATACTGCACTAAGGGGGGGGGGGGGGGGGTTGTGTCGGCTGAGTTGTTCCCTGAGAAACCGATTACAGTGTCAAGTGCTAACTGGAGGCTATCTACAGGGGAGTCGGACGCTGCTTACGGATTTGTTTGCTTTCTGCCTGAATGC
>JABFEA020000046.1:10811210-10823832 GCA_019775915.2 Cyphomyrus plagiostoma
CAGACTGTAATCTGGTGAGTATTACCCCGACATGATAAAAGTGCTTCTTTTAAATGTGTTCTAAGGCACTGGAGGCATGCAAAATAAACATGCGCTTCGCAATCACGCATTTAAAAAATGCAAACAAAGCCACCTGTCCATTTTGCTCTGCACAGGATGCTCTGGGCGCTGCCCAAACCTACGGTAGGACACACAGGCTGGCCGAAGTCAGAGGCACCATCACACCTCACTGCATCCTTTTGAGTTGTGGGAGGAAACAGGGACAATCCTGAAAAATAATACCAGATGCTCACCCCCCCACACACACGTCCCGACCCCCACGGGTCCCCAATAACAAAGTCTGCCAAGTGGTGGGCACAAACTGTATACAAAAATACGGGACAAATTGCTAAACAGTTCTAGATATTTCTTTTTTGGCAGGGGGGCTGAGACCCTAAATTGGATCTAGAACCACCTTTGGGAGGAAACCCAAAAATGCAGGAAGCCCACACAGCAAGGGGAGAACGTGCAAGCCCCTGAAATAGGGCTGAATAAGAACCCCCACCCTGAGACGTATGATGCAACAGTACTACCCAGTGCACCACCACAGTGACCTGCACTGGAAAACATTATAAAATGTTTTAATTGGCTTAGCACTTTCAAAGAAGCAGCACAGAAAGCAGGTGACAGCAGAGACATTCTGCTACCAATCATTAATGCCTGGGTTTGGATTAAGAGAGGATTAAAAGATCCCATAAACGGATATTTTTTAGGACCGACATCCCAAAGAAAGAGGCTCCTTACACAGCAGCAAAACAGGTAAATGACTAATAAAATCACAAGGCATGATGGGTCAGTGGTGAAACAACTACGAGTGGGATGTTCATAAGAGATCACTGCACTTAATTTTCATATATAGGAAAATTAAAAGATAGCAGTTTTGAAAGTCTCAGGAGTACTTGACCCTTTCAGGATAATTTGGGACCCCATCAAATTTAATTAGATAAATTGACTGTACACTCTGAAAAGCCCTTAGTGTTTACCAGAATACCTTTAATTATCCCAAAGACATTTCTCAAAGCAATCACACGCAATACTCAGCATGGGAATCTCAGGAAACAAAGTCATCAACAGCTGTTCATGCAATTTTCTTCAGAGCCAAGCTTGGGGTTAATATTTAAATATTAACATGAATGCTAACAGCTAATGACAGCAGTGTTATTGTTGAAAAAGTTTTTTTAGCTTCTATTAGCAATAGTAATTTTTTCTTGGAATTAAGAAAACACTTAAGAGTAATTTTAAGACGGGACATGGATAATTACTTAAGTAGATATCTAAAAAAAGACATCCTTCCTTATGAAAAATAATTCTAAATTCTAATAATGTTGTTTCACAATGTAACCAAGGGGTGCATTCAATTATTTGTAAAAGTCAAGTATGCACATTACAAAGTAATAAAGGGTTGATTTCCTGCTTGGATTTTGTGCCCAAGTTCTAGCGTATATTCTGTGTTCAGTTCTCTTGTCAGGTTGATGCCCATAATGCAAGTCTCTGTTACGTTTTCATTACAATAACAGACAGTGGATTTGAGGTTCAGATCACAGTTCATTTATTTAACTGTCTTTTGTCCAAAACAACATGCAAGCGAGGATCAGAGTACAGGGTCAGCCAGTGGCCGGAACAATTGTGGTTGAGGTCACAACAGCACATCCACACTGCCAGTCACGGGATTTGAACTGGCGACCTTCCGATCAAAAGCACGGTCGGCAACTGCCGAGCCACACACGACCCCATTGAAACTCTGCCCCGAATTTCAGCAAACACCAACCAAATACATAAACTGCGCGCATTTACTAGGCTCTGACCTTCAAACTGAAATGATCAGCCACATTTACGAGAGTAACATAGCCGATATTAATACATCTTCATTCTTCCGTGGTTTTCTGTCACATTTCAGATTAGTATCTTATCCGTTGTGATTTTATAGCCAGACTGTAACTGGGTCTACGATACGGGGCCTTCACCCAGGGTCCAGCACTGCCTTTCCTGGACAGGTGCTTAATGTTCTGTCTCCTCTTATCTTTGGGAAATAACTGACAGACAGCACCACCCGTTTACTAACACCCACTAATTAGATCCCTATTTGAACACACAGACCACAAACAGCACCTCTCTCTCTCTCCTTCCAGTAACGCTCCAGAAGTTGGGAGTCTGTCACTTTTTGGCCTTATTAAAGTTTGTGCTTGCGGCGATGAAATACTGACACGTTGCCCCGGGGCACATTCAAGCTACCGCATTACCATGACCTACTGTTATCGTACGTCACGCTGACGGACTCGCGCGCTTAAGGAGGTACGTCTGGTTTTGTGTCAGCCTTTGCCGTCACGATGCCCAAATATGGCGACAGTCAGACTATCGCTTCAGGCAGCAACCGAGAAAATCCAGGTGTGAAGCCAGCAGGCTCCCCAACATCTGGAACCTGACAAAGCGTCTGATTGAGCTTCCTGAGCGAGCGTGAGGCCCAAAGGAAACACACTGCAGATTGAGGCAGAGTCCAAGTTTTTCCCTGAAAGTTGTTTCGGTAAGAAGATCCTGAAGAACATTACGCAACACCAAAAAATTATAAAGAAAGAAATCACCAATAAGAAAAGCTGTCACTGCTTATAAGAGACTGAGGACCTTTCACTCAGCAGTACAGGCTGACAAGCTGGTGCACGTCCCCCTGCTTATTGCATCGGAGGGATGTTTTTGGTAAGGCTTGGGGGGGGGGGGGGTGTCCTGATACTGAGGTAAGGTTGACTTTCTGACCAGAGGGCCCAGGGACAAGAGCATAAGTTTGGTTTGAGCAATCGGAGGGTTGATGTCCCCACCCATTTAAGGGGGTTGTATTTACGCCCATGCCCTAGGCTCCTGCCCCACCTCAAAACATCCCCAGGTCCATGCCCCAACCCCCCACGCAATTCTTCAAGGTCTGGCTGGCTTGCAATTAAGAGAAAAAGAAAACGATCGATGACACACTGTGGCAGCGCAGTCATTACCAGCGTTTACGCTGCCGTTAGTGTTCCGGAAGAAACAGGCCTGATTTTTACGTCGAGGCTGGGCAACGTCGTCATGAATCGCACGGCATCGTACAAAGAAGGCTAACAAAATGCCTGCCCCCTAAGAAAAAAAACAAAAAACTGCGATCTCCGATGCGGCAGATAATTAACAGGTGATAAGACTGACCTCTTTCTCCCGAGTGCATCGCATATCAGGCAGCGATGGTGAGACTTTCAGTCAGCTTAAGCACTCCTCGATCCATAATGGATTCCAGAGGGTTTCATTGACCACGATGCCCGCCGGCACACTGATGCAAATATCTGCTGCTGCTCTCTGAGGGTAAAGATTGTAATCTTGCTCCTGCTCTTTTTAAATTACAGGTTTTGTCTATATAACAATTGGCCTGGTGTTTTCATTCTCTCCGGCGAGGCAGAGTGGAGATATTCGCTATAAATAAGTATGGAGGGACGGACTGCCGAGCCGGCACCATCCTTCATACGGGAGTCGTTATACATCCAGGCGCGATAAAAATGACAAACAACAGCCGGTCGCCTCATCATTTCTCGGGATCCCTTATAACCATGATTGTCATGGTGTGGGGAGAGATTGATTTGGCTTCTCCAGAAGCCCTTCCCAGCTCCCCTTCCAGACGGGACGGGCATCCGGGGCTCACCGCGGGCACGGATAACCGAAATCCGCTATCCGCATGCCCGCTTGCAGCCACGCATTTTTCACACCGCCACTGACTGTCCGTTCTCACCCCACAGTAACTCATGACGTCTCCTTTTTTCCTTTTTTTAAACCGCCTGAAAGCAGCCTCAACAAATAGTATCGGGGTTAAATTATTATTACGTAAGTCTGAGGGTCTCGCCGCAAACTGAGCACCATTAATTAAGCTGCCCCACTGAGTTTTAACAGGTACTATACCTAAGGGCAGTTTACTCCACAGGAAGGTTTATAACCCAGGCACTAAAATTCTCCCTCTTACTCGCTGATGGCTTTGCTCAGGCAAATGGGATGCTCAGTTCCATAAGTTCAGATCAAATGAAAAGTATTAACGCCCACTCAGGTTTCACTCTCCAACCAAGCATTCATTAACTATTCATTTAACCTTTCTGCCAGCGGGAGCCCAATGAACAAATATCCTGAATGCCAAAAATACAGCAGTCACTCCCAGGGGAATGGTACAGCACTCTCTCCGAAATGCTGCGATTTGTTTAACATTTAACACGATTGCACGCTGACGTTTGTTTATGGACCTCTTCGTTATCCTGGGTTACTGTCGAGGCCCCTTGTCCCAAAGGAAGGAACCTGGACGCACGTTTAGGTTCTAAACAAGGGACTCCTTTGGAAGTCATCACGTTAACGTCCATTAACGAGAACGAGAAAAGCTACAGGAGGAAAATAACATGACCTTGATCCGGAGAACAAACACTAAACTACTAAACAGAAAGCAATGAGATTTGATATTAAAAATAAACATATGATATTATTAATAAATTGCTGTTACTATGCTCTAATCTGTATGTTCATATTGAGCAATTATTCAGCTATAACACAATAAGTATGTATTTGCCAGGACGTGATGCATTATTATTGGCCGTGATGTAACCGTTTCCGTGAGAGGGCACCCACACACATGTATACAGGCGAATTCTAAGGATGGGTTTGGAGACACCGGTTCCCTTGAACTGCATGTATTTAGGTTGTTGGAGGACACTGGAGTACCAGGGAGAAACTCTTTCAAACAAAGGGAGACCATGAAACTGCCACGCTCTCACAAAGCTGGGCCAGGATGAGTCATGCGAAGCTGACTGTGACATCACTCAAGGCACAAGGAGAGTCCCCCATGCAGTGGCCATGCAGAATGGAAACATTTGGTAACACTTTCACTGAATGCCAAGCATATAAGAATCTATGAACACATTCATTAAAATGCATCGATGAAGCATTCTAAGCCTGCTAATAAATATTTATAAAAAGGCATAACACATTATAGCCATGTTTATTATACATTATGAATGCTTTATGAAGCTCTCATCTATGATACACTAGAGAAACCTTCATTATGCAGTACAGAGGAACCTTAATTCTTTAATTAATAATAATTTATAATGCATCATGGAGGTATCTATAGTGCATTTTAGATCTTCATTGGAGCTTATGAAGTATTATAATCAACACTATAATGCCTTATAACTATCAATAGAGGATGCTGTAATGCTTTATTAATTCTTATACCGACTGTTATAATACATTATAACATTTAAAGTAAAAGCCTAAAATCATTCTTATAATTATTACTTTGAACGATCCTCCCTGCTGAGACTCTTATTATTATGGGATGGATCACTCTTTAGGGGTCCTTTAAGGTCATCAAGTAGCTGTTGCACCATTTTTGTCAAAAACACAAATCACTCGAGTGCAGAAGTGGAATGTAATCCTCACTAATATAACCAAATTGCCACAGAAATGAAAATAAATTAGCCTGATATGCAAAAACAATGTTAAAGAAATTGGATTTTTTACAGTGCATTTAATCAGCCGCAAAATTAATTAATCCTGACAAAATGGCAGTGCTCGTATATGTTTCCACATAAATGAATTTCACACTACATCAGATGCGAGCCTCTCCTGTAAATTCAAATAAAAATCACTGCGATATGGACGCACACACTTAGTGTTAACACCGTCTCAGAATTAGATTAATGAAAGAATCACTGAGTAAACACACCTAGTTTTCTATCATCCTCCTCAACGAGCGCAGATAATGTGGTGATCCCATTTGAGCATTTATTCTGTACACGAGGACTTATGACAATTTTTCTATGTTGTTAGCCAGAGCTAAGCTAAAAAAAAAAGCACTTTGGGTGTCTTGAAATGCTCTACATAAATATGATGTTCATTCATTCATTCATTCTGGAGGGACAGGGATCCACCGTTGTACCATGCAAAGTACCTTGGGAGAAGCTTTTCTCATCAAATGTGATGACGTGTCGAAGTGGACAAAATTCCAGGAAAAACCCATTCCAGGATTTTGTTTCAACCAACCAGTTGAGTATGTAAAGTCAAAGTTAGAGAGTACTCAACTGGTTGGTTGAAACAAAACCTTGGTCTGGATTTTTGTCCACTTCTACATGTCATCACACCTTATATATCCATCTCATGTTAAAGGCCCAAAGCTTCAACATGGACAGCTCTACAGCTAGCAGACTCCACAGGGCCAACTCCCACTCCTACTGATTCCAGAGGATAGATTTCAGCCAAACAGGAGCTCTCCTAGCCTGCTAATCTCATTTCTGACAGGAGCAGCAACTTGATCCATCACGTCACGCAGCCCTGAGTCTGATTTAAGGAGCTCTATAATGAAGGATACGTAGAGTAAAAATCACAAATGAAATTAATGCCATGCATTCCGCCAATGGCACAAACTTCAGTCCAAAACAATATCTGTCAGGCACTGTTAAACAAAACGTTTAGGGATCATGTCATGATGTTATGAGCCGTCTGTAAATTTCATAGATGATATCAGCACGCAATTCAGACCTTCCTCTAAGGAACTGCAAATGGATTCTTCCACACCTCATTTGAGGGGCTCTTTTTTTGGCTGTTAACGGAATATTGCCTTCTGTCTGACCACCCACCAGTTATTGTCTCCAGGCGCACCCAGGGTCACGTCGGCTAAATTCAGCCCAGGGGGCGGAGCTTGCAAAATTTGTCCAATCGAGTAATGGATTGAAAAATGATGCCGACGGACTACACTGATTGCAGCTAATTGGAACAGTTGGAGGACTGGAGCATTTGTGAAGGTTTCTAAGCTTTTTTTTTCTGGAACCAATCCAAGATTGACATGCCTCCTTAGTATGAGACTGGGAAGGAAGGGAAAAAAAGTCACCAAACATAAAAATAACTTCTGTCACTTGTTTGGAAGCTTCATGGCAGGCTACAATGAAAAGTGTCACTGAAGAAAACACCCCGTCCTTATCACGGGGATGGAAACAAGAACATGTGACAGCCACCTGTTGGGGGATGTTGTGACCCCTTCAACCAAACAGAGCCAACCACTGGAAATTAAATCCACCAAACTGTTGGGTGCTGATTACCATTATAGTCCCCCATATTGATCCAAATATGGATTAACACCATAAAGTGCCTCAACCCTTTGGATGAGGCTTAGGCAAAGACAGTTTCATACGATGACAGTATCTGGTCTCCGATGTTCTAAGGACCCAAATACATGCACTGGACATCTGCTACAATTAATCATTCCGGTGCATAACGAGCCCCTGGATTCAACAAGGCAAACCATTAATAAATCATCACAGCCATAACACACCCTGTATAGGTTATTATGCATGTAGTCGTCATGTTGGTCAACACATAACGATTTATGGACAGTTCACAGAATCATGGGCTCATCGGACCGGAAAAGTTTCCGAGTGTATTTCCTTTCACCCGACACATATTTTTTTTCAATCTTCCTGCGGTTCTATGTCTACAGCAGAAACACGCTGCTGCTTCAGAAACGAGGCAAATGGGCCCCTCTTCCCGCAATTTAGGGAATGACTAAGTTATTACTAGGGTATTACTACTGCGGATTAAGGGAGCAGACCCAGCGGTGGAATTGTGTTCCTCTGCTGCCTGCGTTCTTGAGAGCAGAGGGAAATGTTCTCCTTTAATTTCTCTGATTTGCAGGTGTCCGTAAATGTTGGGTTTCTCAAGAAACCGCTCCCAGTCTGTTACCGATAACCATAAAATTAGTTTGAAGCAGCTTTCACAGCTCCTGGATTTCAATGAACATCTTGCAATACTGTTTGGCTGTAAAGAAAAAATGCCATGATATATTCGGGGCAGATTCTTTTATTTTCAGGTAGGGAAGCCTGCAGAGACTGAAAACTATTTTATTCTTCATATTTATCTACCGGTGTGGGGCATTCATATTACAATATTTTCTTTATCTCTATACACAGATACTGAAATACCTTAAAGGTTCAACAACAATATCCCTCATGGGACAAAAACCTGCCAAAAAAATTGATAATGTTTTAAATCCTTAAAGTATGATACGGTTCATATCTACGAATCTGGATTTTCTAGTCAGATGAGATTTTGTCTGATTCTGCAAAAGGGATAAAGCAATTTGCAGTATGTTTTTGTATCTTAAAAGGTGCCAACCATGACCATGTAAGGTTCTAGCGGAACCGTCTTACATTTTTTTATTCTGACTTTTGACCGAACCTTGTTGCATTATGTGGGCATCTGGACAAGACACGTGCACATGCAGTGATGCAGCTCCTGACAAGGTGCGGAACAAAAATGTGCATGTCCCAGGAATAAAAAAAAGTGTCAGCGCAGGCCGTCACCTCGGGATAAATATAACCAACACTGAGCAGAGAATACGACCAGCAATGCTACTGGGGGGGGGGAAAAAATCACGCCCACATTCTGGAAACATATGGAACTACAAACACAGGTGCCCCTAACGGTGTTTGGGATGGTGGAGACACGGCTGTCACCAGGTAACGGTCGGTCGCCACCGGAAACAGCTGTGTGTGGAACGTTCTGAAGAATATCTCAGTCCTCTGAGACCGGCGTCTGGGAGAGCGAGAAGAAAAGGCTTGAAGTTTCTGAACAGAATTTCAAATAATTTTCCTCTTGTTTCCCTCCCTTTCTTTAAAGGCTTCATACTCAGGAAGAAGAGCCACTTGGTAAAGGATTTACATTTGGTGAGGGATTTATGCGGTTCTTTACTCCTATACTCACATTTCAAAAGACGAAGGCAGGGAGGGAGGTCTTTAATGTGCAAACTGCTACCCTGTGCTTCCGGACGCACCCAGATTGTTGATCTAATTTGGGCCTCGGAGCTTCAAAAGAACACGTTATATCATGCGGGATATTATTAGCCAGACGAATCGGTGGATAATTAAGCCAGCATGCCCAGTAGCTCTGGAAGGATACTGTAATAGTTGCAGAACTCTTGCGGGAAGGTCTTCTCCAGATGTGTGTGCTCCTTCAGAAGTATTTACAATGAATAAGAAACACACTACCTAAGCGTGGAAGATGGGTCCAGTATTACTCAGACAGGCTCCAGGATTACATCAGTAGTTAAGAAATGGTTAGTTATGCTTAACTTCCTGTGTCATGAAAGAATCCATCCATCTTCCAGGACTGGTTCGTGATGAGAGTAGAGCCTACCAGTGGAAGCACATTCCTGGGGATACCCTGGACAGGATGCCAGCCCATTGCACTGGGCAATCCGGGTACATGTTTTAGAACAGCAAGATGATGTTGGAGAACCTGGTGGAACCCATGGAACCAGAGTGATAACCTGCAAACTCCACACACAAAAAGCCAGAGTATCTGTACCTCAAATCTGGAAGGCACATTAGTGCCACCCACAGAGCCACCAGATTTAAAATAAAAGGAACAGTAACTCTTACCTGGAAATTGTAATAGTACACTCTTACTTAATGTATTAAATAACTAGAAACTAGAAGTGTTAGTTACATACTGATCCCTCGTTCGTTCATCATTAATCAAACATAAAGGTTCATGACTATTTGTTCATGATTTGTACTTAAATAGAAACCGAGTTACTAAGTTACTTGTACCCCCTCAAGTAAAGCGTTACCAAAGAGACTAATAAAGTACAATAATATGCTTAATGCAAGTATGCTTAATGCATGTCGAACCCAAGAACTTGCATGCATTAGGCGCCGGCTTCCATGTTCTTTGTTAAACATGAACAGACAGCTGTACGAAACATAAGCTGGCCAGACTGGCTTCAAGGGCTATAAGCAGATGCCTGTTATGGTCATTTCAAAGATCTAGAGGCTAAACTGTTCCAGACGATGGCCCGCAGACGCTGATAACCAACTGCAGTAATGATGCGCGTTACGTCTGACGGAACTGAAACTGACATTTGGTGTTTTATCCCCCCCTTCAAAAATACAAGCAGGACTGTAAAACAGCAGACTGCGCTCTGTAGAGTTATTGGCCACCTAACACTGCCCAAGAGGATATCACAAGCCGGGCCGAAGGAGACTTTAACTTCAGTCTACCGTTAAACATATGCCTGCCGTCAGATAATTAAGTGCAACACTGTGTGAAAAAGAAGGTTTTATCAAGGTGCATCGGCTCCTCTTTTCCTCTTCAAATTGCTGATATTTTAATTAACGCTTATAATTATCTGCTGATAAGGGTGAATAACTCGTTGCACATCCACAGGCTTTAGTTTTCTCTCGGCTGCCAATTTCGACAGTGTAACGAATTGTGCTTTGCACCGAGGAACCTGCTGCTCTGAGCTCACGTCCTTTACTGCTTCTGGGCATCTGTGTCTTTCAGGCAGGCGCCTTTTTGACTGCGTGTAGCGACTGTCACTTGAAAACAGGTGCCTGGCACAAAAAAACTAATATTAATAAAAAGCATGAAAAATACTTCTCTAAAACGGTATAAAGCAGGATTCCCCAATTCTGGTCCTGGAGGGCTAGTCTGCACCATAGTTTACAGACTTCCCTGTGGAAACACACCTACTAAAGCTGGCAATCAGCTGGTGAGCTGAATGCGGTACTTCTGAGCAGGGAAACCAGCAAACTGTGCTGCAGACCGGCCCTCTGGGTCTGGAAACGGGGAACCCTGGTATCAAGCGCAACCCCATCCCAAAGACCACGATGTCGGCCTTTTTCTGTCTGAGAAGACAAGCATACTTCATCCCTTTGAGTCGTCCCCCCAGCTCTTTTGTTTTACGACACCGGCAGTGTTCAGGACGGAATGACTTTATGTAACTAACACTTAAGCATCATTCCGTGCCCAAAACAGCCCACGAGCTCGTCAGCATTGAATGTAGTGGTGCGGAGGGCACAGGTGGCTTTAATGGGGGTCTCGTCCCCGCCAGGCACCGTCGCACTTCATCGTCTCCTTCACAGCTGCCGGGGTGAAGCGCTACTTCATTTCTGCTCCACACCCCAGCAGTTCCAGCTGCTGTCATTAGCTTAAAGGCTAACGCCCACCGAGGGGATTACCGCTTTAAAAATCCAACAAAAAAAAAAAATCACCAAACGGCTCCAAAGTTCAGCCGCAGATTAACCCTTAACCTTTTTCGGAGGCAGTAACATAAATAAGCAAACATCGATAATAAGGATTTCGACAGTCATCTTCTCATTGTTTCTGACTCATCGAAGAAAAGACCTCCTGGGTCCTCAGACAAGGTCCTAACCCCAGAGCATCAGCATCTCCGCCATAATCATCATCATAACCTTCATAATACGGTAAATGATACCAAAGCAATTAAAACAATGGCGGGAAAAAAAAAAATGCTCCAACACCTCAAGGCGCCAAACCACAGGAGGCTGTTTTCCCATCCAGATACAAGCAGGTTTCAAACAGTCATCTGTAGCTCCATCACATAAATTAAATTCGTTACTCCGAAAGCTATACCACCTGCTGACAGGCGCTGTCAGTGCACGGGGATGAGTAACGTCTGTGCAGATTCAGAAATCGTATCTGACATCAGAAAGTCAGCCCCATCTGGAGAAACGCACCTCGAGACATGACTAAATAAGCACACCAGCTTGGAAACAAGGCTCTCTAAAATATAACACCGGCTATTATGACACTGACATAACATAAAGGAGCGTGATTTTTCTCTTTCCGTCCTCTGTGACATTAAATACAGGTGTGTCCATGGCTCTCCTCCTCAGGCAGAGAAGAGCAGGGCTGCAGTACTAGTTTCAGGTTCTTCATTTAAAGCACCAACCTTGAATGTTTATCTGATATTTTTAGGTGATATTTTGTTAAGGACACATCAGGCACCTCTGAAAATGAAAATGTGGCCAGAATTATGGTGCAGTCAAGGAAATTACCCCCACTTTAAGCGATTAACCAAGAAGTCAAGAAGTGCCATGGTATGATTTTTAATTGATTTAAAATTACGCAAAATGTATAGCACCCTGGAGACAGGAGTTAATGAGAATTTTTAAAAACAAAAACATTTTGGAGGCACAACACAGGATAGGAAATAGCAGATATAGAGAATAATTGGTAATTCTTTACATTAACTGTCATAATGCATTCATAGAACATTCAATGCACCTTCATAAAGCATTCATAGAACACTCATAAGCAGCTTGTAACTAGACCTTAACCCAATGGGTAGCACTTTACTTGAAGCAGTCTACATAAGGGTGACATGTAACCGTCATAAGAATGACATAAAAATGACATGACACATGCCATGCACATTAATGACACGTTATTGATGTTCATGACTGTTGTCATAGTGTGTCATTCGGTTTTTGGACATTTTTATGTCATTCTTATGACGGTTACATGTCACCCCTATGTAGACTGCTTCAAGTAAAGTGTTGCCACACAGTGTTTCACAAACCAGTCCTCAGGGACCCCCAGATGCTCCAAATTTTTGCTCCCTCCCAGCTCACAAAAACGTGGACCATCTGGGGTCATGAGCTGTCCGGGTCCCCAAGCACCGGTGTGAGAAACAGTGCCTTAACATCCTAACATACCTTAACGCACCGGTGTGAGAAACAGTGCCTTAACATCCTAACATACCTTAACGCACCGGTGTGAGAAACAGTGCCTTAACATC
>JABFEA020000046.1:10823932-10841224 GCA_019775915.2 Cyphomyrus plagiostoma
CTAACATACCTTAACAGCTTTAATATGCGTTAATAACAAACATTATCTGATGATAACAAACATTATAATCATATAATGTTTATTAATGTCATTTAAAGCTGTTAATGCATGTTAGGGTGCTATGTTATACTTACAGTATGCTGCTTATGAATGTTAAATCGATGAATTACGAAGGTGCACCGAATGTTCTACGGAAGCATAAAAAAGCATCATGAAGGCATTGTTACTGCAAAACATTATTGAATAACCAATAATTTTCCTAATTGGGATTAGTTTTTATTTGAGGAGGACTGCTACTTTTTGGAGAACTCATGGTAAGGTCACAAGTCTTAACCAGCTGCAGAAGCAGGCCACAAGAATAACTCAGTCAGATAACTCTTAACACACAAGGCACACGGCACTGATTAGCACGGGCAGCCGCTAACCCACGTCAATCCAGAAGTGAGCAGTGCCGGAACTCGTATAGCACTGTAGTCTCAGATCCCCAAGTGTGGGTGTCAGATTCCTACCTCTGGCTCTCTAAGTGTGTGTCTATCTTGCATGTTACCCCCATGTTTGAAGGTCACTTCCCGTGAGTTTTAGTGATCTGTTGGGTTTTTGTTCCCCTTATTTGCTCATTGTGTCGGTGCGCTGTGATGGACTGGCATCCCATCCGATCCGGGGCTCCATAGCCTCCAGGACCTCCAAAGTCATTTATGGAAAATAACTGAATATTACACAAGTGCAGATTTTAATATTCCCATTTATGGCCGCAGTGCGAAAGTAGATGAACTTGTAAAGTAGCCACCGCAGCCTAAAATAGTAACTCGTCCATTAGGAACAGAATTACATCTTCAATTATGGCCTCCCCTCACGTCGGCCATTTTGTCAATGCACCCGCCAGTGCACATATCCACAGACGGGGAGTACTTAACACTGTTAGCGTAAACGTACGTTGTCAGGTGACGCGAAATCGCCAAACAGGCTCTGCCATTTCGCATTTGATCCTGCCGCTGATAATGATTTATTATGGCTACACATTTCTTCATGGAGACGGATGCTCTATTGCTGTAACGCTAATTCATCACTCGCCTTTGTAGCTGACCCACATGCTAATGACAGAGGGCTGAGGGAAAAAAAAAAATCCTAGCTCTGTCCTACAAAATGCATATCATCTTCCAGCAGAGCGATGAACGCAGCACCAACCAAAATATTTATAAAGAAACAATATCGATTTTTTTTTTTTCCTGTGAAGGAGCTATTGACTCTATTTCCACTGCTGTAAGCGATCCTTCACAGATGCTAAATTGCTAATCTCAAGGCTTAACTCCACACAAGAACACCAAACAACTGAATAAATGAATGCTGAAACAAACATTAACACATTCGAGTTGCATTAATGGATTCTGGTACAATAATTGAAAAGTGAAGAGTGTTAATTGACAGCCATTGATTTCTGTCACAGTGTGAAGGCACTAGAATGGAGCTCTCTAACTGCAACACCACTGCATAGTACTGTGCCATATTAAATGTTCTAACTTAAACCTTCAAAGTGCATAATTAGTACTGGATGGTGCTGCTTGCTATTTGCAGGATAATCTTAAGAGTCCCAAGCCTGTTCTTTTATCTCAGCATAATTGTCAGATGATTTCCCTGTCAGGCCGTCTTGCCATTAATCACAGCCATATATGAGCAGTTAAACCTTAAATGAACTTTTTTTCATGCAAAGCTCCATTTCCCGAAAGGCTGTGTGTTATTTTTAGCCGGTGTAATGCAACATTCGTTTGGGATTTTGTTTCAGTTACCAGGTATCCTTATCTGCAAGTCCATTTGAGCGTGGCCTGTCTGGTAGCATTTGGCAGCCTGATTTACCGGTTAGATATCATGGACAACCTTTTCCCCTCCTCCTCCTCACTTCGGGTGACTGTGTACATCGCTTTCGTTCGAGGTGATTACAGTTGCCGTCACTCACTTGAGTACAACCAGCTGAGGCGTGTCGGCTTGCCGCTCCGAGTCTCACACAGACGGAGGCTTTTATCGCCTCGACGTGGCCTCGCCCTAATCAGATTTATAAGGAATCCCCGATTTACAGTGGCCTTCTTACACCATCCCGCCAGGGGGATAAGCAAGATGGAAAAGAGGCAGGGCGTTAAACAGCCGGCAGCCCCATGCAAAGATCTGATTGGCCGTTTGGCGACTGAGGAATTCAAGCTGTGACCACTAGGCCGTCGGCTCAGAGATGAGCCGCGGCCAAACATGCAAGGGACGGGATTTTTTTTTTTCCCCGAGTGAAGGTCCATCTGAATCAATATGAAGGTGCAAAAGCAGCAGGTTAGAGACACTATGGGTGGAGGCGAATTGCTAAATAAGGCGTGAAATCATATGGAACACATAAATCAGGGGTTGTGTCACCGAAGGATCCCATTAACAGCTCCGGAGAAGAGACAGACATTGTCACATATTACCTAATGCATGCTAAATCGTTCCTGATTATATAACCCATCTCCTACTGCATAGAGGAATCAGCCTCTCCATGAACCCCCCTGTAGTTGGCTCACAGACCTTCCCACAGGTGCTCACAGATCACTGCAAACTGTACAAATCCACTGCCAATCAAATATTCTAAAAGCTTACCCAGAGCAGCGCACTAACTGACCAGACTGTGTTTTTCCACATCCCTTACATGGTATACAGAACTGATTACTGCTGGACCAGGCTAAAACCCAGATTACAGCACAGCTTAACATCACATGATCTACTGCGGATCCAGCAAAGAGACTCCCGCCACTGGCCCTAATGGCGGCTGGGGCTACTTCCATAAACCACATCCTCTTCAAATGAGCTCCGCAGCATGTAACGTCATCCGTGCGTGTGGGTCAATGCTACAGTGTTCAGCCACTCACCGTTACTCTGTATTATATCGGCAGAATACTCACGCGTCTATGGGCCCTTAACCCACAGCTGCAGGGGTGCCACACACTGGTTAACATTATGCTGCGATCCCCATGCCTGCTCGCACCCGCCTGTGTGTCTCATGGACAGCAAGATGGCATGGGCAAGGAGAAGCGCGCCAAGTCAATGTTTATACCTCAGCAAATGGCAAATAAAGGATTTCAACTATCTAATCCAGAGCATCAGTGAGGGTGCTCAGTGAGATGATTATTAGGTCATTATTATTACACTAATAAGTGTAATGTTACATCTGATTAGTCACGTGTCGAAAGCCAGGGTGCATCCTGGGTAGGATCTCAGTCAGCTGACCAAAACTGGCAGACCATTGCAGCACAGGACCCCACGGAATAGCACAGGGAACCAATATCTGGAGTCAGCGATGACAGGTTACAGGGAATACAGAGCCTGTTTTGAGGGCGATGGTTCGATCATCACACCCTACAGGAACTTCCTTACTGAGGTCCCTGATCTTCTCATTTGAGCTCCAGATACACCCGCATTGTGGTGATGAGCCAGAGAAGCCAGGGGAAACTCACACGAAGTCAGGGGTGGCTCTGGGCCCTCAACCAGGTCGCTGGGAGGCTTAAACACTCCACTCAGGCACATTTTAAAAACCGCCAATGGTTATTTTGTTATGATTAGGCGCTGTCAAGTCAACATTAATTCCCAGTGACCATATTCAAAGTATTTGCCAGGACTTCCTTTTTCCTATTTAGGTCTGCAGTCCTCCCTGTGACATATTGTGATGCTTGGAATAAATACATTGCAAAAAATACATACAATATACACATATGCACATTGTATAATGTATACCGTTCTACTCGCTGAGGTTACACGTAAACCAGCTTCATCCGGCCTAAAAATATCCGCTGGAAGTGTTTTCACTGACCGAAGCTTTTAACGGCGGTGATCCCAATGGCAATTAGGACATAAGAGCGAGATTGATCGCACTGCAGCGGGAATCCCCAGACAGGGGGCTGCTACTGTAAATATACGCTAATATCTTCGGCTGATCAGCTTCTTCCATTAAGAGGCTCTGACTTGGGTCCATTTACCGCATATGTTCCATCTATATCTAATTCTATATCTAATTTTTGCCCGAGTTCGTTAACATAATTAACAATCTGAACTTTTTCCACCGCTGTATGCAGCTTAGTCCCCTCCTCACTGTAACACCTGCTCAATTACCATCTACCTTTCAGAGATATTATCAATGTAAATGAAAACTTCCTCTGGAAGAAATGAAAGATAAAGTAAAAATGGACACGCTCATTAAAGACGGCCCGGGATAATTAGCTTCTGTGCCTTACCTCACATGCGGCTGATGTACTTTTCAATGGACAGACTGCAATTAAGATCGTTATCTTCCGTGACATAAGGAGATGAAAGGGTAACCTTTAATGGTAATTCAGCTACAGCAAATCAACCTTTTCAGAGGTAATATTATCAGAGATGCACGGGGAGCTGAGCCGCGTTCATCCAGAGCCCCATGGCGCTGTTCTTGCGAGCTGGGGCTGTGCGTTTGTCACGCCGCCGCCGCCGGCCCTCGCGGCCAGGGGAGCCGGTTCGGCGCTCAGACCTCCCCTGCAAACGGATTCAGCGGCTCTGCAGCTTTGCACAAACCCACCTCCCGCTCGCCGCTCCAAGGCTGCCAACACCAACGCGTCTGCCATTTATGGTAATCTATTATTCCATCATAAACCTAAAATTAGCGACATCAAAAGCACAGGTGTAGTCTGCAAACCCTACAGACTATTAACAAGGTAATAAAACATGTTACATACATGTAAATGCATGTGCACGTGTGTGCAGACTTGGAATTGGAAATCTCTAGCCTGATGACCGAAACTGGCAGACCATTGCAGCACAGGACCCCACGGAATAGCACAGGGAACCAATATCTGGAGTCAGCGATGACAGGTTACAGGGAATACAGAGCCTGTTTTGAGGGCGATGGTTCGATCATCACACCCTACAGGAACGTCCTCACTGAGGTCCCTGATCTTCTCATATGACTCACTGACACGCCAAAGTTAAATCCCTCCTAATGCAATTTTGTGTAACAGTTTGAAGTTCAGGAGAAGCTATTTAGTCAACAAAGACACCCAAGTTAAAATGAGGTATCCCATTTTCCCCAGAGAAATGCAAAAAAAAAAGCTTTGAGCAGTATGATTTGTCCTTTGGGAAATCAGCGCTTGGAGAAGCTGGTCGTGGGCTCCGATTCACTCCCTATTAGGCTTGCTGGCCTGTTACAAAATGTGTAAATTTGGCTCATAATTGTTACTCCAAGTGACAAGTGCTGTTAGGCACACGTAACTGAGACTCAGAAGAAGGGGGAAAATGAGCCAGACTGATTTTCACAAACGATTATTCAGCTCATTTTGACGAATAAATCCTCATGTTACATTATGTTAAATTCCATCAAGAAATAAAGTTGTGGGCCATTATTGAGTTTAACACTACAATTTTAACAGTAAAGACCACAAATAACAAAAAACTAATTTGTAATTTAAATTTCTATTATTAGCAACATGCCTCTAAAACTAGTGTTACAAGGGATTACAAAGGCAAAATGGGATTCATAATTCAATCCACGGCTCCCTTTAACCGCTGAAAGAAGAGCCTGACTCATGGAAATTCCCTGTAAAACAAGTTAGAAACAGGATTCTCTATACTCAACTGGTTGGTTGAAACAAAATCTTGGTCTGGATTTGTACTTTCTGAAGCTGAACTTTCCATCTCTGCTCCTGCGTTGTGTGAGGTTGTTCCATACATTCCAGTTTCCCCCATGCAGTCCAAACACATGCAACTGGGCTTACTGGCACCGCTATCCTGCCCATGGATGTCAGTATTCTGTGATGGACTGCAATCCCGTCAATAGTCAAGCTGTTACCTGTGCTTCCTGCCATAAACTCAAGAGCCCTCAAGAGCACATTTTGGCTCCCTCCCTGCTCCCTGCCAGACAGTCCACGTTTTTGCTCCCTCCCAGCTCCTTGCCAGACAGTCCACATTTTTGCTCCCTCCCTGCTCCCTGCCAGACAGTCCACATTTTTGCTCCCTCCCTGCTCCCTGTCAGACAGTCCACGTTTTTGCTCCCTCCCAGCTCCCAGCAGAAATGTGGACTTTCTGGCGCTCCCCAAGGACTGGACCAGGAAATACTGCACTAAGGGAGAAGTGGTTGGAAGATATGCAACATAGAAACATAAAATGTAAAATAATGTTATTTTGTTGGTAAAATAGAGATATTTTTGAATCTGTAAAATGCAGTGTAATGTATCTGTAAACAGTTTTTTTATGCATAAGCTACGATATGATTCAAATTATATTTTCTCGGTAATTAGATTTTTTTGTGTTTTTTTTCTGTCATAATGGTTGACGCTTGGTGTACTGTAAGAAACAGTCTGACCTTGATTTGAAATCCACATCTGTTATTCTGTGTCGTGAAAGCAAGCTGTCTGCACCATTCGCTTTCAGGGAAGTGCTTACATTTCATCATCAATGAATATTAATGGAATCCGTCTTAAGTGGCTTTATAGTTATGAGATGTTTCGGGACACGTGCCAGCAGAGGAATTTATTCACAAGTAACTGTTTCAACGCAATGGCTCAGTGGTTGACCCCGTCACCTTTTTTCCTCCAGAACCAGGTGGTTCGATTCTGGTGTCTGTGCGTGGATTTTGTCTCATGTGGGTCTCCTTTAGACACTTTGCTTTCCTCCTGCTGTCCAAAGACATGCAGACCGGGGAAGTAGTATCTCTAAATTGCTTTCTGAGTATGATTGTGTGCGTGTGTGAGTGCATGTGTATACACGTGGTGTGATGGACTGGCATCCCATCTGTGGTGCAGCCCAGCCCAGTGCTACCTGAGAGTCTTCAGACTCCCCTGTGACTCTGAATAAGATAATCAATTAGAAAATAAACTGACGAATTGATCATCAGTTATTTCAGCCATGACCAGTCGGTAAACCATAATCCAGCATTTTTGTATTTAAACCTGTACCCTGACAGCAAAAAAACGCCTCGATACACAGCTTCCGCAACATGTTCCTGGTCGCCGAGAGTTTGTCCTTATCATGAGCCATGATGTCATGAGTTCTGCTGCAGCACGCAGATGCGTGAACATGGCCCCGGGTTCTTGTGTAAAGGACGTTGTGCGTCTAGAGTGCCCCAAGAGACCTGACAGCCACGTGGTAAGATATCTGCGGTTACGAGCACGTCACATGGCGGCAGGCGTCCCAGCGGAACACGCACCTGTTGGCCCATTTCTCGCACAGGTTCGGGTGGCGCATCACGCCCCAGGAGGGGGCAGCGGATGCCCACGGGTCGTCCCCGTCTCCTTTAACGTTTCATACACACCTCACGTCTGCGATCGATAACTAAATCGTGCCGTGAAAGTCTCATCCGAATTACAGCCTGGACTTCAGCTACTAAGCATACGACTGAAAATGATCCAAAGCAGACACAGTACATAAATATTTTACTTACTGGCTCTCGACTGCGGACAAACTGCAGGCGTTAGAATAAGCAACGTTAACCATTTTTTTACCATGTACTTTGGAACATGCACTCATAAAAACACGGAATTCAACTCTTGGTGGTTCACGGACACAACTTTGCCGTCTGCACAATACATTTCTGACTTTTCACCTTCAGACACTGGGCACTAGAGTGAACTATTCAGAAAGGAACTGAGCAATTACTTTTCAGCTTCAGGGGTCTTGCATGGGATTAATTTTATGATCAGGAACTAAGAGATACTACGCCTTTCTGGATATCCCAGGATTATCCGGTTCTGGGTCAAAATGGGCCCTGAACCTATTAAATCTACAATAACAATAAAAGACTACTGGAACATTCATGAGCTAAAGATTATGTCAGTCCATTGTAGACGAGAACTTTTATACTCATTTGGGCAAATAACATTCCCCTTTGGTTGTACTTCAGTGCTATTTCATAGTGTTACTTTCCATGACAAAAAAAGAAAGATTATTGAAGAAAGAAGGTCATAATATTAAGTCCAATATTATTAAGTACGTTTTCCCATAATTCCTAGACCACTAGTGGAAACAATTCAAAACACATATAATGTGCAAAACGTACACACAAAAAAAACATGTTGTGCATCTAGTTATATCTTCATATGTAACTGAATTTTAATTGATCCACCATGATTTATACATTAATTACAGGATAGTTTATACATTAAAAAGATGCTTCTCTATTGTGCCTCCTACAGCCTAATTGCACGTAATTGCTTCTCTAACACCTATAGTTTCATTCAAGACCAATGAAGTTCCAATCAATCAATCAATCAATCAATCAATCAATCCATCCATCCAATTCAGCCCTTCTGTATTTGGCCATATCAGACCAGTAATAGAGGGCAACAAAACATAACACATTATAACACAACATTGAAATAACATTTTAACATTAACAACAAAACATAATGCTAAAATAATACGTTATGAGCTGGTAATTACCCCGCAACACCGTCGCAAACACTCTGCTTTGTGATGAAGCCATTGTTTTACCCTTTGATTTTTTTTTTTTCCCGTGCTCATTTTGGATTCATACCCTTGCACTTTTTACCCGCAATCACGGGTCTATTCAAACAGTCTCGGGGAAAAGTTATATTTGGCAGCTGGGTGATTTTCATAAATTATTCCAGGCTGGAAATTCTTTCTACATAATAGTGTCTAACTCACCTCGCTGCCAAAGATGGCACTCGCTGGTGAGACGACGAACACTGGGACACCTGCACTAGAAATCACTGTCCCAGTCTCAGTCACTGGGGTTCCAGGGTTTTAACTTAAAATAAATGTCCTAAATGCACTTTCTATAAATAAAAAACTTAATACATGTCATGGAATTATTTAATAATCACCAGATAAAGGCTGGGTAATGCATTTATACTGGTATAAACTTTATAATTTCTCTTCTTTTCGACAATTTATTTCTTTATATTGGTGCTACATGACAGATACTGCAGTGATCCTCTAGCGAATTGTTTTTGTTTTGCTGAATCAAGTGAAACGTGTGCAGGAGGAGATATACGATTTTGCATAAATATACAATCTGTGGTCAGTTTACCAGATACACCTGCTTGTTGGTGTCTCCAGCCCTTCTGTTACCGACAGTGATTCATGTTGCTGAGACCGAATACATACAGCAGAGGGTGAACAGGGTCAGTTACTGTGTGGCTAAGCGTTAAAACCAGTGTGACATGTGATCTAATATTGTGTAGTTTTCCAAACACAAAAATGTTCTGGGGCAGAACAAAGAATGATTGGTTCAGATAGATAATCAATCACATTGTAAAGGAGGTGGGGCAAAGCAACTAGAGGAGGCAGGCCCAACCAATCAGATGTCTTGGTCCCGCCTCTTATAGTTGATTGGACCCACCTCTTCTACAATCTGACTGGTCATCCCGCTGAACTGATAATATTTTGTTCTGCACTCAGAACATTTTTGTATAAGTAAAACTCCCACTAGCATGCCGCAACTGGCGGCCCCAGGCTCCCAGAAACAGCCACTATCCTGGGATTTCCACACACCACAGCGTGTCGAGTTTACTGGCTGTTATGCCTGCATCCAGCTAAACCCCCATTTGGTCACACACACCATTCACGTTGCCGGAGTTTACTGGGGGAATGTTTCAGGACCTTGTTTCTCCCCCCCCCACACACTTTGGGACGTGTTGTGTGTTCTCAGCATACTAAGTACTCTCTCCTTGGCCACTCTCTCTGTGCACATCTTTGGCCTGATCTCCCAGTATCCCTGCTCTTAATCTCTTGTCTTGGATTTGTTAACTTCGTTCTGCACTGCCCAGACCTACAGCCTACTGCCTTTGTTTTGACTGTGGATTTTGGGGTTAAGATTTGGACTTGTATTTGGATTTTCTTTGCATTGCCTGCTCTATAACACGGCTTTCTATGTTTCGGATTGACTGTTCTGGGCAATGCTTCCACAATTAGATTCTCTCTTGTCAGTATATTACAAAAATATTACATTTATTACCTCAAGCCATCAGGTAGTCTATTGTCAATGTGCTTCCTGTATTTTCTGTGACTTTATACCATATTATTGCCAATTTGCACTTCCCACATACAGTAGATCCTCATCCCCATATTGCTCTGCTCATTTATTACTTGTTTATTACCACAACTTTTTATTCTTATATTGCACTTGTCTTGTTCCCTATTGCATTTTCTTTTACCTTATTCCCCTCCCCTACCACCCCCAACCCATCCCTTTCCAGCCACCCCAAGCGCAACTGTGGCACAAGAATTTCACAAGAAAACTTGAAAACTTGGTGAGAATGTTGCAATCGACAAAAAAAGGTGGAGCCATTCTATGGATGTAGACACAGGGGAGGTCTGGCCGGGACCATCTACAGGAAACACTGCAAGGCTTCCGTGCAAACATGCAGCACCGCTTGCTAGGTACCTAGCCAGCTAGCACAAGCTCAGAAGAGAATCTGCTGGTTGTCTGGAACGGCTGCATTAATGAACAGGGATGGCTGCTGCTGTTTGGGTGAAACCACCGTCAGCATCTGACCGTGACCTTAACAGATCCTCCCATCCGGCCGCCACACCCATACGGCAACAGGATGTGTTACACGGAACCGAAATAGCGTCATACCCGTGCAGAGCTGTGCCGTTCTGGAGTTCTACTTTCTCTGCTGGATTCGGCCGATTGCCACAGTGGGGGGGCGGCGCCCTGAAATGCCCCCCCATCTAGGACAGCCACGGCCGTGTTTCAGTTTCGACGGCCTAACTAGGCTGTTCTAAAAACAAACATGAAACGCAGCCCCCAGACCCTGCTGCTGATTGCCACGTGTTTGTGACGGAGCCGGGCAATAGAACCGGGGGGGGGCCGAGAGCAACAGGCTGCTGTTAATAAGCAGCGTGGCCCCTACA
Source organism: Cyphomyrus plagiostoma (assembly GCA_019775915.2). Classification (NCBI taxonomy): domain Eukaryota; kingdom Metazoa; phylum Chordata; class Actinopteri; order Osteoglossiformes; family Mormyridae; genus Cyphomyrus; species Cyphomyrus plagiostoma. The sequence goes on from JABFEA020000046.1 coordinate 10,834,784, forward strand.
CGTCTGTCGACCTGCCAACATCCAGGGGGGGCCTTGGCGGGGTGGCTATATAAATTGCCAGAACCTTGTTGCGCGTGTCACAGCGTTAATGCTGTTTAAAATATACGCTCGGTGTCCCCAGGCGACCCCCCCCCCCCGGTTGTAACACCATCCTCAAGGACTCGTGGCTCCATCTTTTCTACCGTGTACAAAGCTCCCCCTGCTGCCCCCCCCGCATCGAAGGGCACTGGCCCGGCCTCCTCCACGGCCGGGTCCACACCCCCTGCCGCCTCCCGTTCGTACGACGCCGGCTTAATTACAGCCGCAGTGGCACATCGATAAACACAGACGTGCAGGAGAGCTGCGGTTCCTTCATAAAAGCCGCACACACGCGTCGGCGTGGGCCGGCCTGAGCAAAGGAGGTCAGGAGATCAAGGCGGCCGGAGGAATCATATTAAACACCAAAGGGTCACGGCGTGCCCCCCCCTCCCCCGATGGTAACAGTGTCAGCACAGCCCATGGCCCCCCCAGCCTTCTCCTCCTGCCCTGCCCTTGGCCTCGAGGTGTAAAGCAGGCGTGAAAGCCTCCTGGGAGGTCAACGTCAGATGGAAAAGGTGCAGAAATGACTGACAACCCCCCACCCCGTCCGCTGGACGGGCCTACCATCCAGCATACCTAATCTCTCGCAGAATCGCCGTGGCGCCCGCGTGGCCACACTTCCTGCACGGACGTGCGCGCATGCATACAAGGGCAGGCACGGGAAGCGGTAGCCGTGGCAACGGCGCGCTTGACACCGGGAATCAGACGATCAGTTGTGCGACACGCCGAGCGCAGAGCAGCCGTCGGCCGCCCCGGGCTTCCCGGGCACCGGGTAGGGGAAGGCGGCTTCTACAAAGAGAAGCTAATGATTATTCATCTGCTACTGTTCATAAATATGCATTAAGGAAACAAAGTAGGGAAAAGGACATATTTTAAATGCAAGTTCTTTGTTCCCGGTAAAAGTGCGTTTTCAGAGGATTGTTAGTGTATAGTGCAACGTTTTTTTGTTATTTTTTTTGGGGGGGGGGATGTGTTTAGAAACTGGATCATGGAGAGTCACAGGCTGGGTAATTTAACCTTTTGCCAGAGATGTTCGACACCAAAACTCACAAGGCTTTCTGCTGTACTGGGCTATTTTGCATGTGAGTCATGGAGTAAATAGAGTTTTTAACAACTGCAGCTGCATTTCAATTATTTTAAAAAAGAACAATGAATTACCATTTCGATTTATATAGGAAAATTGGCGTTTACCTAGAAAATGCTAATATCACATTGAAATGGAGTCCATTTGAGTGAGAAGAGTGTTCTTTTCATGCCAACAAATACTTCCCCTGCACAAAATGAAACTGCTTCTCTTCAGCTGTTGTCTTGGAAACGGACCCTATGTCCCAACATTAACACTATTGCGTTCTTCTGTCGAATTCATGATATTTTTCTTGACTACAGCACGGGCATGCAATGCCGCTGCCTTTTGCGACACGTGAACCTTCCTCGCCACTCTCTTCCCTCCTGGGAGGACCACAGGAACTCTGATGACAGAAGAGGGCGAAACGCAAACCGCATCCTCCTCACATCTGTCCTCCGCGCTAACGGGCCACTTTCCCAGCTTTGAGATACATCCACCGAGCCCAGATGGAGATGCAGCAGATCCACCACCACAGTGCGGGAGGCCATAGCACTGCCAGCGCAGGTATCGGCCGGATTCCAACTGCGCATGCAGCCTGCCGACCAGCATCTGAACAGACACAGTAGTTGCTGGGGAACCGGACAGACCCGGGCCCCTGATGGGCCCCTGTTGGGCCCCTGCCCCGATGGTGCGTGGGGGAGGAGGGGGACGGATGACTTTTCCATGAGGGAGCACTAGCCTTTTCACAGGTCATTCCCCCAGCGGCTGCCCGCCAGCAGGAAAAAAGGAAAATTAAGCTTTCAGTCGTCAGGGAAACGGCGGGTGGGTGAAGACAGCGACGTAATGAAGATGAACTTCGCTGCTGCCCTGTATCTGAAGAAGCCTCCATTAAACACACATCCTTAAACGTGCCATTCTTTCCCGAAGGGCCAGGAACTGGGAAGCTATAGAGGGCAGCCTGGAGTCCCTTGATAATATCAGCAATGGCAAAGGCAATTCAATGAACGACTAATGGGAAGGCAGCAATAAAATTATTCCTACAATGCAATTATTCTTCCAATCCGCCTGAGTTAATAATGAACATGGGTAGAGGCTGAACTGGCTATGGGCCTGATGTAAACAGGACAAGGGAAACCATAGATGTTGCAGGAAAGTCCTACACCCACTTGCATGCCTGTACACACAGGTTATATACAACAGAACTCCATCTGTATTCACTGGCCTAATAATACTAAGATAATACCAATATTGCTTTATGCTTTGCGCTAGAGGTGGCAGGAAATACAGGCGGCAGAGTCCCGAACAAATAGCTGAACGGTGACTCTGGAAATAGAATCTGCATAATATCTGCGGAGAGGATATGAAAGTCATATGAAGTCAGCATCGTAAGGTGGGTTGTTTCATTTCTCCACGTCAATGAGATGGTTGGAGATGTTCTGGTTTTACTCCCAGCTGCGCGGCCTCACTGGAGCACGTGGTCAGGTGGCAGACATCTTTAATTCAATGGAGAATGGGCGCCAGCACGGTAGCCGGGGTCTGACGGGGAGTCGACGGTGACCCGTGGCGGGTTAGCTTCTTAGCCCGACGTTTCCGGAAAAGGCGAATGCATCCGTGACCCAGAAGGGGAACGTCTGCCACTCCGGATCCTCTCCGCGGAAAGCGAATGCTGGAGTCGCCGCGATTCGGGGCGTCGTTCTGCCCGCGCCTTCTTTCGGCTGGGCTTTTCCCTCATCGAAGTCACAGAGGAGGACACTCCCCAACCCCCCACAATCAATTCACTGCAAAACCATGCAACCCCCCCGCCCTTCCCCCTGCCCCCCACCCCCTCCCGGCACAATTCCACAGAGGACAACTTGAAAACCGTTCATCATCCCATGAGGATTGATCTGAAAATAAATCCAATAAACGTAAACAAAGTGGCCGCAGGGAAACGTGCTTCCAGACTGGGATCTGGCGGGAGACCCTCTCCCTGCGATTCGCGGCTGACGGAGATCTTATTAGCTATTGACAGCAGCTTCATTAGGGGGGGGGAAAAAATCAACCAAAAGAATGGTTAACACCCAATACTTCACAGCTTTCTGAATGAAGTACAACGCAAAAACATTACATTACGGCTATTGATATTGAACCTGGTGGTTCATGGTTCAGGTTTATTCATCCATTTTGCCGCTTAACGGTTTTATGACACACTGAGCCAATCAAAAGAGACCTTGTTAAACTCTTCTCGGCGAATGTGTGAAAGTTTTTTGCACAGTTATGGAGAAAACAAGGGAAAACAGACTGATACAGAAATCTAGGGTGATGTATACAAACAGGCAGCCTTCAGTTTCCAGAAATTTCTCCATGCCTGAGGTGACTGGCCTCCATTTTGAACGCTGCCGCAAAGAGCTGGCAGAGGAGTCGGGGAGGGATCTGTGACTCTGCTCATCTTCATCCTGGTCAGTAGTGGCTGAGGGGACGAGGGACGTAAGAAAAGGACACGACGCCAACGAGGGGAAGCGGTACACTCCGGGTGTGAGGCGTACACTCCGGGTGTGAGGCGTACACTCCGGGTGTGAGGCGCAACAAGGCTCGCCGTAGAAAAACCCCTTGGACGCCCCCGTCCTCTCACGCTGTTCTCTTACATCCTCCTCTGCTGACAGTTTGTTCTTTTGAGGGCTGATTAAAAGTTCCCGAGAAATTATCGCATCCCAGCAAACTGAAAAGGTGCCACATGAGAAGATAATGTGAGTCCGATACGGGCCTGGGGCTGTTATGTAACACCATGCAGCCAAAGCCACTACAAGCAAGGCGGACGGTTTTCCTCCCTCTAAAACATCCCATGCTATAGCTATTCATTATTCTGCATGGCATAAGGCTTAGATCAGGGTTTCTCAACCCGGTTGTCAGAGATCCTAGACAGTCTACATTTTTGCTCCTTCCCTGCTCCCAGTATACCAGACCAAGCAATCAGGATTACAGAATAATCACTGCAGGTGTGCTGGGAGCTGGGAGGTAGCAAAAATGTGGACTGTCCCCAAGGAATGGGTTGAGAATTATTGCCTTAGACACTGAACAGAAATACATGCTCTAGAAATGTTTCATACTATACTGTTTAAGTATTCAGTACTGAGGAGTATATGTTACTAAAAACCCAGGACTTACATTTATAACAATTTGTTTGCTGAAACTATTACTAATGATTCTATGGCTTTCTGCCCCAGATAAACCCTAGAATGTAACAATAAAACAAAAGGATTATGGTTCCTTTAATGACCATTGATTTCACACACAGCATTACACTAATATTTCTGTTCCTGGAAGTGATAATTACGGCCACTTTGGTGCCCTAAAAGTCATTAAGAACATTTTAAAAAGGCTGCATCGATATGAGTTACTGAACCAACACGGCTTTGCAGGAACTCGTTTGAAGGAGCGAAGCTGGTCTGCAGAAGCTCGATCAGAAATTCAGGAAAATCACAAGGACAAAATAAGCCAGGGAGTCATGGTGGCTCAGACACTCGGCAGTTAATGGCTGTGGGTGTGATTCCCCCCCACGCCTGTTTCTGGAGGTTGTGTTCTGTCCCCAGTTCAGCGTGGGCTTTCCTGTATGAGCGTGCAGTTACGTAAACTGCTGTTTCTATCTGACTCTGTGTGTGTGTGTGTGTGTGTGTGTGTGTGTGTGTGTGTGTGTGTGTGCGTGTTTGTGTGTGTGTGTCCTGCTTTGTGCCCTATCTTTCCTGGTACAGGCCACAGACTCACCGTAATCCATCACTAAATAAGTGGTTCTGGAAGATGGAGAGGTGGATAACACAAGGTCCTTTTTAATATCAGATCCTTCTTGGTTACCCATTGCGGAAGACCCTGCTTTAAGACCACCCCCCCCCCCAAAAAAAAAAAATCACATAATATGGATACTTACTGTATGCTTACGTTTTTAGAAATCATGGAATTCAGAAGTGAGATTTACCCTGGAATCAATGAAAAGGACAAGCCCATGCTTGGGAGGCAGAAGGTTATGACACACTCCAGTTTATCCCACAGACACGAGATCGCGCTATCTACGGGGGCAATAGGGTGGCACTTAAAACCAGTCGCTGCCCAACACCCCCAGGGCATCGGGTACTGCAGTCCTGAGCCGGGATTTGCGCGTGATGCAAAGGATGAAATGCGACCGCATACTCATGTTCTCCCATGCAGCATCCCGTTACATGGCATCCCTAGGCTGCTTGCAGAATAAAGCCTGCACCTCTCAATAGCCACCTTACCTGCTGCTGCAAAAATGGGAGAATCGCCCCGCAGTCCTAGTTGTTATCACATCCAGGACATCAACCTGCCCCTGCTGTATGGACTGTACTACCAGCGACACAGAGGGGTAAACACCTACTCTGCTGGCATCGTTAGAGGAGTATCTCCCCAATTTTATGGCCAGAAGGAGAGAGTTAATGGAGCAAAAGGCTAGAATCCATTCGAGATGCACGATATATCAGTTAAAATACTGGTATCAGCTGATGTTCAGTAAAATAAAAAACCCAGGTACTGGTCCAATTTGTCAGCCTTAGTCGATATTCAATATTCAAAATTAGCGGTTGTTTTTCCTTGTTTTGCTGTGGTTGTTTTGCTGCTATGCTGATATTTTAAAAAGCGCTTTAGGTTTTAACTGCCAGCGGTATGTCACGTGATCAAACAAAATGTATCCTGTTAGCTACAAGCCGTATTAGTCGTACTGCTCTATGAAAAACGAGGACACCAGACAACAGCTCATGCTATCCAGATAATATCGGTACCGATAAAAGAAAACAACTCAGGCAGAATTTTCTACACTGGACTAATGTGAGAAACAATAAAGTGGCACTAACAATGCATGTTAGATAGATGGCAGACATTGCCACTAATCCGGGTGACCGTTACTTTTTACGTTGCTGGTGTACAATGTGCGTTGGTGACAGTGACTCGATTACGCCACCGTTTTAAATGCTGACAGGCGCTGGTCAGGCGTGGACCACCTTGAAGTGTGACGCTAGGAAGAGTTTGCTGAGCCGCCACGCTCCCAATGACTAACGTCCCAGAAAGCACGGTGACATTTCGGTGCTGAGGCATTTAGGAAGTATGAGAATAAATTCAGCCGCCGAGAGCCATTCCTTTGATCTTTTCTATTGTTGTTTTTTTTGGTAAGCCTCCGCAGATGCAATTGTCGAGGAACTTGCAGGACGGGCCTGTGAGTCACGGCTTGCTTCCATGTGAGGTGGGGGGGCACGGTGAACAAATTTGACTAAAGACATAATCATACAGTATTGTTGCATTGCATAATTCATGAT
>JABFEA020000046.1:10893050-10921498 GCA_019775915.2 Cyphomyrus plagiostoma
ACACACACACACACACACACACACACACACACACACACACACACACACACACACACACACACACACACACACCTGCATCAATGGTAATAAAAATACCAGCCCAGGGCCCTTAGTGTGACTGTACACGCCTGAATCTGTTTAGGGACTTACTTTCAATTTCCATCCATCTTTTAAAACACTTTAAAATAAATAAGCCATTTAGGGCACCTGTAAAACCAAATATTTTTTGGTTAGCAGTTTTACACACAACCAAGCCCCATACGATCTATAGCTACATGTGTGCAGAACATCGGCCGTTTATAATAGGACTGTTTCTGAAATTATGAGAATAAGGAGATCTGTTACTTCTCATTGAAAAAAATGTAATTTTTAGTGCAGCAGTATGTTTTATTGGGCAGAAAAAGCCCCAGCGTGGCTTCTATCACCCATACAGAGTAACAGTCATACTCTAGTGAATGATGGCACCATCTCACATTCTACTTCACATTCTTCTTCAAGTTTCGGGCCAATTTACGCTGTAAAAACCTGACCACTAAGGAAGGATCAGGCGGCTAACCCCAAATAAAATCTGACTGGGCCTCACCTGCCGATCGGCTTTCAATCCCTCCGTCAGACACTCAGAGTTCAGCCTCCCCCCAGACCCGAAGGCTTTTGTGGAGGTGTGGAAAATGGGCCGCCCCTGCCCTCTCTCTCCCTCTCTCTCTCTCTTTCGCTCCGCGGAACACAGCTTTGCGTGTCTCGTTCGCCCAGCGGATACATACCTCCTTTCCTACATATTTTCTTTCCCGGTTTTCTGGCACATTCCTTGGTAATTCTTTTTACTGCAAAATGAATAGAAGACTAAAGAATAACATGGGCGCCTGTGATACACTGCAGCATTCAACAACACGGTCGCAGGCTAAACGAAAACAGAGAAGGACAGAGGTCCTCCGTCGCTCCATCTAATGTCATTACTGGCGGCCGTCATCGTCACAGATTCAGCCCAGCTCGGGGACACACTCGTCACACCTACACACACATATGCACGCGGGGCGATGGGGACACGTCACACAGGACAGACTGGGCACCGTAAGCAGGGGGGACACATATGCAGACGCGCACGCACACGCACACACACAAAAAGAAGCGGGCGCATGCATGGAGAACATGCACACAGCATGCTCTGTATCCTGGGGCGTCGTACGATTAGGGACACACTAACGCCTCCTTGTGGCCCCCCGTGAGTCACTCACCATCCTCAGTGGGGACGTATATATTCAAGAAGAGGCAATCCTCACTCTGGTCCTGCACATACGATGACACCACCTCCAGGCCATTAGTGAACCACACAGGTAGCATGACATCGGGTAACCTGCCCTCCAGGACCGTCTGAGGGCACACCGGGGCAAACTGGGTAGCGTTGCGGATGCCCGACCATGGTATGGGTGGCTCCGGGGGCTGGAAGCGGCGGCCACCAGTAGGGGGCGCCGCATAGGGGACACCAAGGAACTGCACCACGGGACCCAGGATGTCGTTCCCCAGCTCCTTTTTGAAGCCACGGACCTTGCCGTAGGCCGTGCTGACCACAGGGTCGACGTCGTCCATCTTCTGCTGCTGTAGGGTCACGGCGGCTGCCTGCAAGGCCACACCCAGCGCCCACAGGGAGAAGGCGGGGCCAGCTGGCCGCGGGCACCGCCCCGGCATCCTCCCACCGCGCTCCAGGCGACAGCGGACGGGGCCCTCTACAGCTCCGAGGCACTTGAGCTCTCTAAACGCGCAGGCGGGATGGGGCGCTCAGAGGGGGGGCGGGGAGCGTGGCAGACGCGAGCCGGCAAGGCCGCTCAGAGCGCGCGCGCATGGCAGGGGGAGCCCATCGATCTCACTCGCACGGGGGGGGGCATCATCCTCACTTGTCGCCATCCATCAGCCGAATCCTATTGACAGTCGTTGCTCCTTGCTGGCCGGGCGGGGGGCGCAGCCATTTGCTGGGGGACCCTCGGCCAACAAATCAAATCCAGCTTGGCCCCAGGTGCCAGTGACCTGTGGGAAACAACACGGTAACTAATTAGAATACATATACCCATATACGAGTAAAGAGGAGTTCATTACCATGGCAACAACTCCGATATCAGGCCGACGCCTCATCAGTCACCTCTGGCTCCCCGTTCGCACTCTTGCTACCGAATCCACCTTCACATAACGAGGCAGCAGGCTGGGTGATATCAAGGAGCGTCTAATTTATCTCTGGCCCCCTCCTCCCCTCTAAGCCAGCCTGAGCAAACTGCAGATTAAGCTCTGACGAACGGAAACCGTCAGGAAGATGAAAACAGTAGGCCGTGAGCTGGCTGCCGTTGACCACATTCGTTTATTCGTCACACAATGGATGCGTTCTTAATGAGAGCACCATTAATGAGATCAAGCGCGATAGCATCGCTCGTGGTTACGGTGTGGTTGATTGTTATTATTAAGATAATGGTTTTGTTTTATTTATTCATTTATTTTTGGATGCTACACAGGGGTGCTTCAATACACAGAATTACCTAAAGAGGGACCTCGGCTAAGCTTGCTTAATAAAACAGCCCAGGGTCCCCCCAAACCATGTTAATGCGTCTCTGGTGTTATATTCAGACACTCAACGGAAAACTCGGGACTATACAACCGGGTGCAGAGAAACATTCCCTGGGATCAATTAAACGCAGCTCAGCCACACCCCCCCACCCTGCGACCGTCGGACAACCACTCCGAATAAATGTAACAGTAGCTAATCCTTCACGGCGACGCCCCACTTCCACGTCCATTTTCGTATAAATCGACAAAGAAACGGTTTAAAAGTTGGGTCCATCCCAGCCCATCTCGAAGTCTGCCTGGCCAGCGGAGGGTGTCGTAATGATAATCGTCTGAATGTTCAATAGGAGCAAATGTGCAGGTGTGACACCAGATTTCACAGAGTCAACAGCAGGCGAGTCGACTCTCACAATGGTGCCGTGGAGCCCTACCCTCCTGAAGCGATGCTAAAAATAGCCGACTGGACCACTGAGACGGATCGCATCACTTTCCACGCTCCGTCCGACATTCCCGCAGCTTTGAAGTCACCCATGAACGTTCGGCTGCATTTGAAACAGTTCGGCTTTTTAAATAGATGATTACCGCAAACCTTTGTAAAACGTTACCTATGAAAACTTCCTGCCTCCCCACAGGAGTAATGCTGTTATGAAACGGAAGAGAAAATGGCATCTTCTCATGGTTGTACTATAAGCATTCACAACGCACCTCTTACGGTGGCTAATCCATCCAACTTGGAGAACGATACCAGCCACCTTGCTGTCCCCCGAGCCTGAACACCAGCTGCTTTTGTCCACAAAGAGCGTAAATATAACCTGCGTCCTGTCACCCTGTTGAGCTTATATGGATCTCCACATGGGAACAACAACACCAACTATCCTAGAATTTCCTACGTTCCCTTGGAAGCAAAATCATCATAATTATCCATCTTCAAACACTTATCCTGAAAGGGGTTGTGTGTGTGTGGGGGGGGGGGGATATCCCAGGCAGTACAGGCCAAAAGAAGAGGTGGATCATACAGATCCAGAAAGAAAAAAATCCAGACCAAGATTTTGTTTCAACCAACTAGCTGAGTGACTGTGATTCTTTACACTCAATAGGTTGCTTGAATCCTTGGTCTGGACTTTAACTTTCTGGACCTGAACTATCTACAGTATCTCACAAGGCAGAGAAACACTGTGGACAGGATGACCAGTATTATATTACAGCAAAAACCCATTTAAAGGTCCCATATAACAATGTTCCAGCTGCTTATCCGGTACAGGTGCAGGGTGAAGCCCGGAGCTGATTCCAGGTTAAATATGGGACAAGCCTGGGACAAGCCTGGACCGGATACCAGTCCATCACAGGGCACTCATGCCCAGTGGGCAATTTAGATACACCAATCCACCCAGCTGCCCAACACAGGAAGACCATGCGAACATCAAACTTCACTCAGAGCCTGGGTAGGATTCAATCCCCAACCGTGGAGACATGAGGCTATAAAGTGACCCTATGGGCCATAGTGTCATCCAAACAAAAATCTGACATGCAGAATTCCTCCACTGATTAACTAAACGAGCGCACACTGAGACGTATCCTCCATCTTTATCGTCGGAGCCTCTGCAGAGTGGGTAAACATTGAATTGGGCTCCCAAATATTTAGCTTTCAAATTGGCTGGCTGACTGTCTGGCTTTGAAGCAATGGAGGGGGTGGGTGAGTTAGGGGCTGGGTTGGATGTGGGGGGTGTCTGTAAATGGGTAAGCAAGCTTACAGAAGGACAACAAAAAGCTGATGGGGGAAACATTCCAGAAATCAGACATCGCCTCCCGAGACTCTGCAGGGTCCTCGGAACACGGAGATCGCACCGCCGGGCTTGACCGAAGAGTCACCCGGTGTTTTTTGCAACGTGCCTTGTTAGCAGACGAGCACGATTCGATTATTCGGGTGAATGTGCCTGCCAAGTCCCCGCCCCCCCCCCGACCACAACGACCCCCATATCCGGCACAGATACAATGCGGGCGACGGAGCACGTGGCCAGTGTTATGTGTCTCGCTCCACTCCTCCGCAGGGGCACAGTAAATTACATAAACGGCGATCAAAAGGTTCACCACCATAGGAGCCGAATGGGCAGCCGGAGTTTCTGTCTTTTCCGGAATGTTCCAACCGCCAAACGAAAAAAAAAAAGGCCACTTATTTTTATATGGCACTCTCCATGAGAGCCCTCGAGATTCAGCAAACATATCATGAGAGGATCTGAAACAAATTAATCACAGCATTGCAGGCAAACGTAACGCCCGTTAATTTTACACGGTTTTAGGTCTGTCTAAGGAAAAGAGAAAAAAAAATATAGCGCAAAAGAGAGGATAGAAATGAAAACAGATAGTTGTGTTGTTTTAAGAAGGGTTACAACAGGCGCTGGCGTAGGGTGCAGGGCGGGGGGGGGAAGTGGGGGGGAGCTTGCCGGGCCTTCATGTCCAGCATGATGGACAATGCTCACACAAACTCTTGGAACACTTGCTTCAGTAAAATTTATTAGGTCTATTTTTAAAAATGCATATCACATTAGAAACAACCAGTAGTTTTAAGTAAAACATTATTATCAAGTAGTAATAAATTGAAAACCAAATTGTAGTTCTAAAAGAGATGTTCAAAGTTAAACAGTTCATTGACAAGCAGACTCACTGGGTGCTTTTTAATTAGTAACACCTCTGCACAAACAGGAAGCACCAAACGTTTAGGGTCCCTTTGGGAGCCAGTGACTACGATTGCAATTAATAGCAAAATGGGAAGAACAAAACTGAGTTAATAAAAAAAAATTAAGATACTGAATAAAAATAAAATAATGTGCAGATGCGTTAATTAAACATTGCCTGTCATTGGACTTTTGTTATGAAACCATTAAGTCTGCATTTTTATAGAACTAAGCAAACGTCCCAAGGCTTTCTGTGGGCACTGGAATGAACTGGAATGGATGCCCCCACCCCAAAAGATCGGCACCCCCCAGCCCAGCTTACAGGGGGCTATTGATTGGTTGGGCTGTGTTACCGGAAAACAGACGTGAAGGGTGGGCCACCGTTAGCCTGGTGGCGGGACCCATGATGGAGAAATGCCAACCATCTGGATTGGATCAGGACTATGTGAGGCTCTGCAAATCCAAGGCGGTCTCGTTCATAAACCCCAAAAAGTAGGTCCGTCAAACACGTCCGGAGATTAAGCGCCTGGTGTGGAGGACGGTATTCAAACAAAACAGTTTAATTCTTCAAATCACTCAAAAGAACCCCTGTCTTCCCAGAAACGTTAAAATGCCAAGCAGTCTGTCAGCAAATGTCTTTTTTATATGCTGTTAGTGTCTTACATCAGCAGAATGATATAACTTCCTGTTACCCCACCGAAGAAGTGTTGAGATTCTGCCGCCTTACACAGAATTAGATTAAAGGCTGCCACTTCAGGATACTAAGCATATAGAATTTTTTTTTCTGCAGTTCAAGTGGCATATCAACACAAGAGGGGATCTAAGCTGCAATCTCGCAAAAAGATATCGAATCTGAAGTTACAACAAACAGCTGCATGGGTATTTTACTTCCATCACAGGACGTACATCTTAAAGCTTTTATGATATGTTAAAGTATTATAATGCTATACAGCTAATCAAAATAAGAATAATACTGAGAAGAGGAGAAACAACAAGTACAAACACAGGCCACAAAAATCGTTTGTACATCAGTTTTCAGTAAACGCATGGCCAGTACAAGGTCCTGAAAGATCCCCAAAACAACAAATCAAGGAATTCCCTGGCCGCTGGGACACACACATGAGGTATCTATATCTTTGTGGGGATTCTCCATTCACTTCTATGGGAAAAGCCCTAATCCCATCAATGACGACCTAAACTCCTACCCAGCCCTAACTTTAACCACAAGTATCCAAACAAAATACAAGACTTTAGGCATTTTTAGTTTTTTGATTGAAGTCATGAATTAACATAAAACTGAGTGTCCCCTAGTGAGACTGAAAAAAATATCATTTATTACATTAGGTCCCCACAATGCAACATACGCATGACCACACACAGACACGTACACAAACGTAGAGCTGGTGATTCACCAGATCTCAAGCTGTGCTCCCACACAAAAAAGCTCGCGGACTCTAACTACGTAGAGTGGAAAATAAACTCACAACCGCAGACATATAAGGAACTAACTCATACCAACGTCCTAACAAATCAAAACGGGCCGAACCTGGGAAACAGAACCAGACAGAAATGCAAAAACAGAATAAATGTAGTCAACAGACGAATCATCACAGGATTGTAAAGTTTACTTAAAGGCAGTTAAAGGAAATTTACAAGGTCTTTTTCAGATTCCGAATCACAATCAGGATCGTTTATTCGGCAAGTACATAGAAGTACAAGGCATTTCTTTGGTTCAGGGGGTGTCACGACTTAAGCAAATTAAGCATACAACTAGAAATCTGTGCGTACAAGTACAAAGACAGTAAATAGAATAAGGCGAAAAAAAATTACATACACACACAAACATATATTTATATAAAGAATCTAATTAAGGCATGAAAAAGATATGCAATGACGAGGCAAACATGTGAGCAAATAAATTGTGCAAACAGCTATATAGGGTATATAGTGCAAAGCAGTCCATCAGGATACGAAGTTTGTGCAGTGGCTGCTTAGATTCTCATGGGTCCTTATTCAGAAGGCCAATGGCCTGGGGGCAGAAGCTGTTAAAGAGATGGTTTGTCCTTGTCCTCAGGGCTCTTATTCTCTGCCTTCGGCGAGATGGAAGACGCCGGAAAAAGGGAGTGGCCGGAATACAGGGGGTCAGACATCACTTTTTTTGGCCCTGTTCTGTCTTGAGACTATTTTGGTCAATACGCTTAGTTGGCACGGCGTCTACACCACAGGAGAGGAGGCCGATTTCTGTGAGACGCCCGCAGCCAGCCAAAAGAACGGCATCATAAATTAGCTTTGGCGCCCCCTCTCTGTGGGCGCGTAAAATCACCCCCCGCTTTAGTCCCACAAAAGCACAGTAAAACTGGCAGTAAAAGACCCGGTAATAGCCTGGTTGAAACGCGGGTCCTGTTCTCAGAGGTCAATATCTTGCTCTCTCCTCCAGGCCAACATCCCACTCCAGTTCAAACGCACCTCGCTGCCGTAACTGAGCGCACTGTGCCAAAATCTCACACTCTCTAAGACCAGGAGACTCCAGGCCGCGGCAGCAGCACAGTCATGTGACATGGTGTTGCCGCGGCGATGCCGGCGGCTGCTCCCTCTCCTCCTCTTTTATCATTTCAGTCAGGTCCCGCCACAGCGATCGCTGGACTCGACAGGAAATTGCAGCGTAGGCAGGAACTCCAGAGACCTGAGCAGAGGAGACGATGGTTCGCGATACGGCTGTGTCTGCAAGACAGTCACACCACATGGTCGTAATTTTTGAAGAAAAGAAATTACACTGCAATTAAGGCACTTCCGGGAGAAACTACCTTTTATGCCAGGACCCAGTGATACAGCACTGATGCAAACTTCCAGTTCTTTCTATGCATTAGATGAGCATCAAAGCCACGCATGGGTTACCCTGTTTAAATCGGTCGTGGGAGTGTTCTGAAGACAGAACGAAAAATTATTGGTAGAAAGATATAACCAATCAGATTGCAGAGGAGGTAGGTCCAAGACATCTGATTGGTTGGTCCCACCTGCTCCAGTTGCTTGTACCCACCTACTCTACAATCTGATTATCTCTCGGAGCCAATAATTTTTCAGTCTGCCCTCAGAACATTTTTCTGCAAGTAAAACTCCCACGAGCATTTAAATCCTTATCACATCCCCTGGCGTGTTGACAGAGATGACGTGCTGACCTCCTTGGGACTTTACCCCACCTGCCCCCACCCATCGTACCACCCATCCAGACAGGGAAGGAAATGGACCTCTACACTTAGCCAAACGGTATCCAGATGCAAAAGAAACGTTCAAGCAATATTACGATTAATAATCAAGGCAGACAGCGGGCAGCTAAACTGCTTCAGCATGCGCAGGACCCAACGATACGAATAAATCAGGAGCCTGAAACATCCGGCTGAATAAAATCAATGCGGTGCAGCACTGGGGGGGGGCACAGTGACGCTGTGGTTAGTACTGCGGCTCAGCAGGACTGGGGCTCTGATCCCTGCCTCTGGCTCTGTGTGTGTGTGACAGTGCAGGTTCTCCCTGTGTTCGTGTGGGTTTCCTGCACACCCTCTCTGTCCTCACACAGCCCAAAAACAAGCCGTTATATAGACTTTAAATTGCCAAAAGTCTGTGGTGTCCCCTCACCCCATAATGGAAGGGTGATACAGATATGGAAGGTGGAGAGATGGAAGCATACCACTGCACGCAACATAACTGTAATATAGAGTAAAGCACTGTAACTATCAAATTCATAAAACGATGGTGTGGAGCATCACTGCTTAACCAAAGGACCATTCTGGAGCCATTTCTCGCCTTTCATTTGCTCATCTACTTGTACCTCTCCAAAGACTTTGCTGAGCTGCCGTAGTGAAGCGCGCATCGATTCGTCATGGCAACCCCATCCTGTGCATTATTTCGACTCATTACTCATTATTCATGCCACTTGGACCGCGATATCACAGGAAAAAAAAATCTGCTCCGCGGGGTTTTTCCTGTACGTGAAGAACGTGACCGTGTTTTAGACATGGATATCACTCCTACACGCAAGTCAGCAAGTTTGCCAAAAGCGACGCGAGGTTTTGCCGTTTTGATGTTTTACTACAGATGTTAAGGTTTGGTACCCTGCTCAGGGGTACCACAAGACGGTACCACTAGAGGCGATGCGTCAGTTAGCGTATTGGTATCACTCATCGTTCCTTAATTAACAAACAAGGCCTTGCTATTGGTCCAGTGAGTCAGTCCTGGTCAATATTGAGATTTCAGCAATATTCAAATTTAGCAACACTAGAACTGAACTTGACATGACCGCTAAACTAATGTAGATGATTGGGTGGGACTATCATCCATTTTCCGTAGTGGAGGATGAGGGATTTCGTCGACTCATTCGCCACTTAGAACCTCGCTATGTCTCCCAGGTCGATGCTGCTCCGCTGATGTCTCACTGCCTGAATTATAGGATGCGGCTGCTATGCAGATTCACGGGATCTTAAGAAGGAGCATCATTGACGTCGATTTCACTACAGGTGTGCAGAGCTGTGGTGTTAGCGAGTTGTCATCAGCATTGGTAATATTAAAGAAAAATATATCAGTATCGGTGAAAATCTCTACATCGGTGCAGCACTAAGTGCTTTTAAGGTCCGTAATCAGCGATTTTTAAGGTGAGTCCATTTCCTTATAAGAGCAGGTGACTCGCCATCCCCCTGCTGCCTCCTCAACAGCCAGGCTAACCCTTCCTGTCCACATAGACAAATTTACCCATTAACTCCACGTTGCTACCCGATCATGCATGTCGGGTGAAACTCCCAGCAACACGCTCACGCTCAGATGCTGCACCAAACAGTTTACCAGTCTGAAAAACAGCGCCCTTTGGGCACACGCTGTCACCAATTATCCCCCTCTGTGACAACAACACGCAACATCCAGGGCCCGATCAGATTATGCAAGGTAAAAGCTGTGATCGCACAGCGCATTTAAACCCCCTTCCGTTCAGCTGAAAACATTCCAATATCGCCCACGAGCATCAGATGTTGCGCCGCCGAAGCTCCCCTGGTCTCTGGCGGCCCGCGGCCCGCTCCGGCTTAGCCGTCTTTCCACGGCGGAAAGGAAAAAGAAACAGAGATATCTCCCTTTTCCCGGGATGACAAATGCAGCTGACAAAAAGGTGAGAAATTGGACTCTCGAACCCCACACCGCTCTAAGAAGAAAAACAGCAATCAGAGGCATAATCCACCAGCAGACCACAGTCAGACGAAGGTGGGGGGGGGGGGGATGTGGCCAAATGCATGACACATGGTTTATAATGCGGGAGCCAGCAGATTGATTAATCGCAGGAAGGGGTCCGGCCGCTGGGGTCCTGACGGCCACGACGACACGTGTCGAAAACAGGAATCGATCAGCATGCAGGCGGGATGAAAAGGGAGTCCATTAAGGCAGCCGCGGCACGGAGCTCCTCCCGCCTCTCCACCAGCTCTTCCACGAGTCTGTGTCACCGACGTCTCTCCCAAAAGGAAACTGGGCAGGTGCGACTAAGCTTCTCAGGAGCCATTTATAGAGACGTGCCTGCGGATCTGATCCCGGGTCAGCTCTCCCAGGATGTGCCCCCTCCCTTCATTTACACTGGGTGTTAAAAAGCTTGGCTGAGGGGCATCAGCATGGCCGGAGGTGAAAATCACTGCTGGGGGGCTGCAATGGCGGGCAGTCATGCCAATGTTGTTATTAAAACAGAAATCCCCTCATGCTCCGAGTCTCCCAGGTTTGCTGGCGACAGGCAGAGGGGAAACACTACGGGGGTAAGTAAGGGAAATGTATGCCTAAAACAGTATAACAGTACTGCTAAAATGCTGTCGACTACCAGGGAGGTCCATCAAACCAATCAGATACAAGAAACCTAGCGCAGCCATTTAATCAGTAAACCTGGAAATGCACCCTTATGCTGCAACTTACAATAATCCGTGGGAAAAAATGAACTTTTCCCATTAGCACTGTCTGTGCAATTACAAAAAACTGTTACCACTTTATGCTTTTGGTTTAACCTTCGACAAATGACAGATAACGATGTTGTACGTTCACCGGTGACAAGCAAACGCACGGATCAATCTGAGAAATGAAAACAGAAGACTCTCACGGGACTCAGTGGGAATTGCAAAGACTTGTTCTGGGCATGTCACATCCCTGGGCAAAGCAATGCTTCATATCATAGCTCTGAGAGCCCCCAGCTGACATCTGGTCCACCAAGGGCCGTTCTGCTGTAAAGCTTGGCGTGAAGGATCCTGATTGGCCAGGGCCCAGTCCTGTCTGCCGCTGTGTTGTGGGACCACCACCACTCCCCCTCCGCCCCCATAGCCGCGGGACATGGTCCACATAAAGCTGGCTCTACTGCTCATACACCAAATGCTCCTTTCGAGCGAGAAGTTCAAAGGCAGCCCCTTGTTTTGCACGAGGGAACAAGACACCGTGTCATAGCAGGCGACGGGAAACAATCAGCGCAGATCAGTCCGCACATTAACACTGCTAACCTTCAGCGGGAAGCTGGCTGAAGTTCCCGGTTTCTCCTGCAGCATCGTTACCTCGCGACTTGTAACGTCACGTACGATTCACGGGTCAGGAGGTGAAATGAGACTCCGGCTAAGTCGTTTCTCGCTGCGTTATGCAGCAGCATGGCAAGCAGTGGGTGATGCACGTGCGCGGTGTGCATGCAAAGCAGCAACAATTATAAGGAGTTAAAACAAGTGAAAAGTATTGAATTAGAAAGCATTTATTATATAATTAAAAGAATAAAACATTATAAGGACGTATTAAAATCTAGTCAGAAATAATCATTCAGCAAGAGGTAGTAATCCAATTAATACTAGTATTTTAAGTATTTCTTTAGTTTAAATGCACTATATACACTACAATATACTGAGGGACGAGTGCATAAAAAGAAGGGCGCGAGCTCTAGTAAGCTGTTTGGGAAATGGCACCATTATTTACGACCTGGTGGCTCCCTCCCATGTACAGAGCGGGTAGAGATGTAGACGGACTTGAGGAGAGAAAGCTGTCACGGCGTGATGTGAAAATCCTACGAAAATATTCCCTGATCCTTGAAATCTCGTTATATTATCACTTTATTTATTCCCTCGGTAAAGTAGAGGCTGTACCGCCCGGCACAATCTATGGTGTTCGATGGTAATTGCAGCTACAGGAAAAAGTGAAAACCTGGACGTGCATAATGCAAAGAAATCTCTGGCGGCATGTATAAAAGAAAAGTAAATTTCCAGCATTTTGTGGGATTCGCCGTCCGACCTGCACTTCCGCCCCCCGCCTACAAGCCCTTAAAAGTCAGAGAAATTGCACTTGCTGAAAATAATGAGGGTCGAGTGAGTTCGTTTATATAATGTTTAATGTGGTATGAAAAAGGAAATATTTTATCGGATCTTTCTACTGGCTTCGCGTTAATCAAAATTATCCACTGCATGTATACTGCCAATGTCCAATACAGCTATGTATCCTACACGCAGATATATGTATAGCCTGGTGCAGGTTTTTTTTTTTTTAATATAAAATAAAACCCCTTATTTTGGTTTTCGTGGCTGTATTTCAAGTTACCTGCACATAAAATTCGTCATATCCTATCCCAGGGTCTTGGATAAATTATAAGTCAATTAATAAAATAACTCAATTTGCCCGGTTCATTTTAATTAAGGCTGCGGGAAATTGATTTATCCAGCGACAATGAGGATGATGTCCCGCTACACTTTGCGGAGTGAATGAGGGGCTTTTCATGGCGCTACAGCGGCAGGTAGGTAATAAGCGCCCGGCGCGGCTGGCTGGCGCAGAAAGAGCGTCAATCGCACCCTGAGACCCGCCTTTTCATTTCACACCTAATGCACGCAGGCTGAATGTAATTACGCCTTTTAATGCGGCTTAGTTATTTGGATAAATATCGAGCCTGTCGTTTTTTTTATGTATTTGGCAACTGGACGATGAAGTGAATCACGACAAATTCTGGTTTACCTGATATAAGCTGCTTTAAACATCAATGACAGTGCTATTAAAAAAAAACAGCATTATAGTTTAATGCCGAAATACGGGGATACTGCTTAAAAAATACCACGGGAAAAGTGTTTCCCCGTTTTATTTTTCTCTCACTGTATCCTAAGAAATACTATTATAACTACCACACAGATCAACTTGCGATATGCCCGGGTAGCTATAACTGAATGCCAACTTTGACTTTGAGAAAATAACGTCATATTTACCATCAAACTTGGTTTGTAGCCCTGCCACCACACGCCGACGTCTTCTCTGCCATGCCAAGTGCTTCAAAGTACACTCCTTCTCCTCCAAAGCCCGATGCAGCTACGTTCAATTCACCAAGTCAAAATGAAACCGATTCTATTTTTAAATGATATCCTCGATTTTGTTTTCACAGTAGTCCGTCTTTAGATCCAAAAAGGCTATTTAAACAATCCTGCGATTTCCTCCCACTGTTAATATAATTATCTAAATTACAATAGCGTAAATCCAAAACGCTTGTGTATTTTAAACAATGGCCATGGTTTTTCTTGCAGATCTTTACCCGTCATCTTCACACACTGCAATGGTAAATGATTAATATTTCTTTCCTCTTCGCATCATCTCTTTCTGTTTCTGCTTGCGCCGCCTGTTAAGCCGCCGACTTTGCCCCCTTTTCCCCCGGTACCGAGCGCATGAAGCGCGGTGAATCGCAGTCTCTGCATGGAGCAAAGGTGCGCCCAGTGGCCGCTGAAGGAACTGCAGCGCCGCACGGTTTTATTTTCAAAGACAAATGTCGGTAGTAATTATTGAAGGAAGCAGCGGAAATTCGGGACTGATGCTTTAAAGCTCTCGCCCCTGTGGCGTATGATATAAACTATCCAGCCTTAATATCAGACGTTCCCGGTTCTGCATAAGCTGCATCATGCTATTCCATCGTCGCCCCATCTTTCTATATATCCCGGTTCACGGTATCCTGCTAGCGGGTCAACAACCTGACCGGTCGGGTGGGCACGATCCCTCGTGTCGGACTCCTAAGTACACACCGGGCATGCCCTGCACGATCAGTGTGGACAACTTCTAACTATTGGAACAAGAACTGCTATGGGAAGGAAAACATGTAATGTTTTCGTCTTCCGTTATAAAAATCTTTTTTTAGGTTTTCAATGCCATGCTAAACTGCTTTCAAATATGCAGTTGCAATGTACCATTCCAAAAATGATGTTATTACTACACACCGTTAAATATCAGGCTAGTTCAATTTTTTCAGCACGTTATTAAAATGGCCAGAGCTGTTAATTACATATGACAGTGTCATCTTTGCTCAAAAAAAGCCACTTAACTACAAAACAGCTTCTTAAATTGGTTTAACATTTTTATGCAACTGTAGATTTTTATTTTTCCCTGCCGCAAGTTAAATGGTTACTCCTGGAAAGTAAATACCCCGTTGCTGTAGCAAAGATTCCAAAGGAAAGGCAAAATGTATCCTGTCAAGCTAAAGAAGCCATTACGAAAAGCAACAGGTGCCTTTGTATGGCTCGAATGTATTGCAGAAGCAGGTCTGATGTTTCCAGCTGTCTCTCTTAAAGGTGTAAGCTTTCAAAATGTGCTGCTCACGGAAGACTATAGAATACTAGGCTACATTATGACTGGGACAGCGCCGTTCAATCAAATCCGAGGTGCTACACAAAATTTAAGATCCATCTATTGTAATTTCAGCACAAACTTTCAGATTCCACCATTCAGGAAGAAAGTGCAAGGAATACCCAACCTGCACTGTCAGAAAAAAAGAGGAGCAATTTGTACCTCTGCCTCCCACTGGAGTTGTACCTTCAAGGGTCTGCCAATTGTACCTTGGGGAAATGTACCTTTTAGGCCAGGGATGGGCAATCAAAGGGCCGGTGTGTGTGCAGGTTTTCGGGGTAACCTTTAGGTCAGCTGTTCAAACTCAGTGTGAGGACTCTTCAGCCAATCAGTCCTCTAATTAGTAATCTAATTATGGAGTTGCAGAAAAACCCTGCATACACAGCGGCTCTTTGCGGATAAGATTGCTCACCCCTGTTTTAGTCTGACTGAAGGTACAGAAATGGACTCTAAGGAACACCCCCAAAGTACAAACAACATTAATGTAACAGCAATGGTACAAAAAATGTTCCTCAAACTCCAATTCAGTACCTTAAAAGGTACATTTACCTACAGCTAAGGGTGTGAATACATATATATATATATAAACTATATATATTAACTACATATATTAACTACGATATATATATACCTGCAAGGAATCTCAACCCATATCGCTTACAAAACGCATCTAATGCTCATATATATGAGCTGCAGCAATGAAGTAATCCCTTTGTCCGTGTTCCGCAAGAGCTTATCCAGAGGAAGGTCACTCGCCGGTTTAGGCACGACTAAGGAAGCAGAATTGTGCATGAGGCAGGGGACACACTGAATGGGATGCCAGTCCATCCCAACACACATCCAGCCATAAAACAGCCACTGATCTCATTCATTCCTTTATAGCATTTTTTCCTATCACTATCACTGTTTCCTGAATGCCCTGAAATGTCAGCAGTGTTAGTGTTAAGTGGCACCATTTAAAAACAATATTTTGAGCACTTATTATTTTGAAAATCCCATTTAAATGCATTCGTAAAAGTCAGTTTAAACACAAGCATGGATATGTTGCATATTTGGTGTTCATTACATTTGATTTCTCCAGATCTAAAGGATAAAACTAAATGCAATTATCCTTCCAATAACGTTTCTAGAAATATCTGCAGCTCAAAGGCAATTTTCCATCAGATAAATCCTCGAGGCAAACTTTCCGTATATCACAGGGGTGGGCAATCTTATCTGCAGAGGGCCGGTGAGTATGCAGGTTTTTGGGGTAACCTTTAGGTCAGCTGATCAGACCCAGGTGTGAGGAATCTTCAGCCAATCAGGCCTCTAATTAGTGATCTAACTCAGGAATTGCAGAGAAAACCCACAACACAGCGGCCCATTCTGGACGAGATTGGCCGTCCCTAGTATACCAGCAATCAGAGGTGATTAATTCAAGATGTCTGCGGCATCATTTCATATTTCCCATGACCTCCTTCTGCCTGTTTTGCCTCCGCACACACATGCTGTATGCCACGGCACACAGATTCCTCATCGCTTGCAGGATCTGAAGACGACAGCAGGAACTCCACCCACCCCGTCCATTCAAGCCCAGGCGACAAGCTCCCCTGAGCTCCACATTGCCCTGACAGCTTCTCCAATCCCTTCCTGACGGGGTCCACTTCCAAGATCAGGGCAGAACCAGGACCAGCAGCGCCTCTGTGGCTCTGGAGCGACGATCCTAGAAGGCGACAGACTCCGGGCAAGCTCGCGCTCCCGGGAACACGGCCTGCTGCCTTGGGGGCTTCGGGCAGCGAATCTGAGGACTGTGAATCTTTAAAGGGGGAGGGGGGGCATGAATTTACTGAAAAATACACACAGGCATGGGGGAGGAACAGCTGTGGGGTCCGTGAGACTTCCGGGTGCCGCCAAACACAGTTGGCTCCTTCAAAGGCACCATAATCATGCCCATTGTTCATTTCCCACCACGCAAAGTGGGACAAAACTACAGGCAGGCAGGCAGAGGATGGCGGGCCGCGGCGGGCCAGAGCCGGAAACGAGCGGCCGAGAGCAGACTGCACTCCTGAGCCTGGATATGGGGCCCGCCCGGGGCCCCCAGGGACCCGTCATGAAATCACAGCTCCACAGCACAGCGGAGGCACTGGTCCCCGTCCCAGTCGGGCCCGACTATAAATAACGGCATCCCAGTGCCGGCAGCCCAGCCGGATGCTCGTCACGGACAAGCTGGAAAAACCACTGCTGGCCAGGGTGGCGAGGTGGGGTGGCGTTCCCAGGCCGGTGCACACTCGGGAATGCGGGCTGGGTTCGGGGACGAACGGGCGGCTTCAGATCGCTGCCCGCCCATGTTGGCGCGTTAGCAATTAGCGAGTATGGTAGTAACCCAAATATAGACACTGTAAAAATGCTTTTCTTTTTTCCCCCGGTTAACACGGGGAGTGTGAGTGCACAGGATCCGGCGTCCTTGAAGCCCGGTTCCCCGGACGTGGACGGGAACCTCTCAGTCGCTCCTCCACTGAGCAGCTGATTGGCAGCTCCATCTGATATGCCTTTACAGTCAGCAAATAAGCCCAGGCAGCAAAGCCCCCCTCCGAAAAGCCGAAGCATTTCAGGCCGGCGCCGGAAGCATCTGAGACAAGTGGACCCCCACCCCCCTAGCACCGCCACTTTTGTTTTTGCTTCTCACCTTCCCCTCGGTCAAGGACAGTTTTGCGGTATAATAAATCACCCTTAAGGCCTGTTGCGCGTCTGCACAGAGAAAACTGTTCAGCCACGTCAGATCGGTGCGCGGGAACGATAACAAGAATGGAGGAAATGGCCAACTATATATTACTAAACGGACGTGGGCCGGTGGCCTATTAAAATGCATGGAAAGTGCAGCAACGGCCCACCAGCGACACACTTTATTAGACCCTCCTGCAGAAATGATCCTCGTCCCGGCTAGGGGGGAAGGCAGCGGCACGAGCTTCCTGGAACGTTCCAGAATGCTCCGGAGGTGCAGAGCCAGGTAGCCGATGGGCGGCAGGTACATTACTTAACATGCTATAAATCACCTGATATCTGAACGGGATTTTAATTGGCTGCCTGAGTCTGGACCTTCCACAGTCCGTAGCTACGATGTCCCAGCTTGCCTTAGGACAGGAAGAATATTTTTCCGGCTGATTCCGTACGAGCGTCTCATATTCAGCAGCTCTTCCCAGCTTGTTTCCTTCCAACATGTCTAGTTACAATCATGCATCGGAGCAAGCTGACTCGGGGAGTGAGAGCTCTGGATTAGATTTGACAACTAGGGCGGGAGAGTTGTGCTTAGTACCACTTGGAGACAATCAGTCGATATCATCAAAAGTCATTGGAGCAAAGACGACGAAATTTCTCCTCGGACACAGCAGACCTTTAATCCATCCATCCAGGGCAGAAAAGGAGGGAAAATCTGAATTACGGCCTCAGTTTGGAGAAAACGGCCAACCAGTAGGCGCTGTGTACAGTCAGACGTGATGCTGAAGAACATCTGCATTGTGGTAAGTGGCGTTCAAAGATTGTTCATTAATGGGGAGAACGGCACGCCAACGTCGGCGAATCAGCACCACAATCACAGAGGGAAATTACGGCCGGCGGGAGGAGTGTGGGATTTATTTTTTTATATATTTTTTTAAGCTTGACGCTCATCGCAATTACATCAGGACCGCGATGCTCCAGCTCCTTGGCGCGTATCGACCAATCACTAAATCTTGTTTATATGGTGGCCGGGGTCGGGGAAGGCTGGTCCCCAGTATGGGCTGCTTCTGGTGAAGCGGGCGGATTGCCGGAGCTATCGCGGGTGGGGGGGGCTACAGCCTCGCAACGCGGGCCCTTGAAGCCGATTGCAAGACAGGGATGGGGGATTTTCTGCGGTGCTGCCAGGTTAATAATTCAGGAGCGCCGACGTCGGCGGCGGTGGAGGGAAAAGGCTCGGTGTTAAAAACAGACCCTTGCAGTGCGAGGAAGGCAAGCCAGCGGTCATTACCAGCCCGTTCTGATTGTCAGCTCTCAGTAAACATCTATTTATTTTTTCTGTTCCTTTCATACTCTTGGTTTCATTTTTGGGCCGGATGAAGATATCAATGTCAGGAAGCCTCCGCTACTTTTCAGGGCTGATTTCGCTACGCCCCAGCATTACAGAAAACCAAGAGAGAAATTCTGCCGAAGCTGTTGTTTGGTATAAACTTTACTTTTTCTCCCGCTGGGGGTGCATAAGACCTGGTACATGATGTGCTTTTATTTGCTTTACCATTCTGTTTTATTTATTTATACAGCAGCTAAGCGACTTTAACTGGTTTATTCCAGTTCGACTGGTTTATTCCAGTTCACACATATATGCGGCTGATATGATTCGCCGGTAGATCTTAGTACCTTGCAGAAGGTTACTGCACAGGCGCAGGACCCTCGAAGCTGCCCTTTTCACCTGTTCCTTGTAGACATGTAGCCGACCGTCCCAGAATGCAATACATTTTACATATTATTTATTTACCATTTGTTTTTACCCAAAGCCACATACTTTGTCCTTTTTGAGTAAGCAGGGTCAGACAGGAGCAATTGGGGATTAAGGGCCTCGCTCAGGGGCCCCACAGTGACATCACTCTGCCGACCCTAGGAACTGAAATGGTGACCTTCCAATCACAGCGTCCTAACCTACTGCCTACTGCCCTGCCCCCCCCCCCACAAACACACGAGGATGTAAATCGATTGAAATTACAAATTATTTTGATCTATCACCACATGTCTGACCACAGATCCAGTTCAGGGTCGCGGGGCCTCAATCCTACAGTGTCGTATTTTTTAGGACATCAAGGTGACCAAAAGATTGTTACTCATAAACTAAGAAGGGGAAAGAACAGGAAATCTTAGGGACAGTAAACAAATGTATTGACCCAGATAAAGTATAAAATTTAGTGCTTGGCAATGTGGTTAAGCTACTGTAATATCTCATTATAATATAAGGTATCCATCAATCTATCCATCTGTCCTCTGTAACTGATTATTCAGTACAGAGTGGCAGGGGACCTGAAGCCTATCCCAGAATGCACAGGGAACGAGGCAGGGGAGCGTCTGCAGTGACGGCTGCCCCAGCTCAGGACACAAACACTACTCCTTCACACCATGCATATATGTATGCTGTGTGTGGCCATGGAAAAAAAACAATGCTGAAATATATCACAGCTTGTTGTTTGCTCGTTATTTATCGCAAGGTCAGAAATGATGGGACTGTTTTTGGAATTCTGCGCAGACTTTACAAAAAAAAGAGAAAAAGCCCAGCTGACATTGAAATCACATTTCCTGTTCTCACAGGGCAGAGGTAAACTATCTTGCTTGGCGCATAAGCTAATTTGTATTCAATGACACACACAACACGGGCTTGGGTTATGAAACAAGGCTTTCTATCTTCTTTGATGTAAAAAAAAAAGGATGTCTTACTTGGATTTTGACAATAGAGGACGAAATGCTGGTGCAGGTTCTCTTCCCATATGGGCTGGTGTCTGTCCTCACGCCCCTGACACAATGAACCTCGATTTTGTCTCCTAAGGTACTGAACTGATTCAACGTAGACAATCTATTTGAATGGGGGTGGGGCAGATTAAACACTGAGGAATAGCAATGGCTTTGATTCCCATCAAAATATGGAACACAGCGACTTTCCAGTGAAAGAACCGTTTGGCTCTACTTGAAATACAGATTTGCATACTGGCGTGCACACGCTCCAATGAAGAGAAGGAGAGTTTCATCGATTAAATTGCCTACGACTCGCCGCGGCTGATTTCCTCATCCATGCGCAGAGCATCTGGCTAGTCAGTAACTTCCTTTGTGTCGGCCACTTCCTGTCATGGACGGGTTCGCAGTGGCAAGGTCCGTCTGTGATCACAAACAGGGATTTCGCTCTTTAAGGATGGCAAATATGAAAGGGAGTACAGGGATCGACAAAGGGGGGGTGCGGCCGCGCGACTCGAGGGAATCTTTAATGTGATTTTAAGCCCCGGATTCAGTCTGACATTTTTTTTTTCCAAGAGATGCCAGTTTAGGCCCCCAGAGAGCGAACTTTTGGTGTTTGTCAATTAATATTCTGCGCATGTGGAACTGTGAAGGGCATTCGAGAATTATCAGGCGTTTCACAGGGAGCAATCCGCTAGGCGACCACGCCGAGCGACTGTGTCGCGTTTGAAAAGGAGGCAAAGGATGCAATCAATGGCGAAGGGGCAGACGGGGGGCACCTTGGAGGGC
This sequence comes from Cyphomyrus plagiostoma, assembly GCA_019775915.2. Lineage (NCBI taxonomy): Eukaryota > Metazoa > Chordata > Actinopteri > Osteoglossiformes > Mormyridae > Cyphomyrus > Cyphomyrus plagiostoma. The sequence goes on from JABFEA020000046.1 coordinate 10,914,122, forward strand.
GGGGGCACTAAAAAAGGTCTCCGTATTATTTTACGAGGAGGACAGAAATCCTTTATGTAGAAGATCCCTACAGGGCAGCTGATGACATGCAAAAATTGGCCAGCCCAAACATCAACAGATCATGTCCATCCCTTTACTACAACCTAGACCTGAGGCACCCGAATAGCGTTCTCTGATCCGCATCTGGATCAAGACGCAATATAACGGAATCCACCCGCTACCCTTGCCGGCCAATGAAAGTTGACCGCAGCAGCAACCGCGTAGCCCATCGCATACAGGAAGAATGTACAGGACAAACTCTCTGCATCAAGCCACCGGCCGCTGGTAGCGACCGCCTTCGGAAACGGGGCGTCCCACGTATCAGAAACTCCACCATATTCCACTGGCCTCCCCACCTCTGCGGCGCCTCCTACTGTCAGCCGTGCGCATTAAACCACCTGAAGAAGCCCGCGGCACACGCCCTCTGCAGAATGCTGTTCAGCGGGCAGCACTGTCTGCACACACCTGACTGTGTGAAGGGAAGACCTGCAGCAAGCGAGGGACAATGACATATAAACGGGCCTTGTTTTTATTAGTGTGAAGGAGCACAGATCACAGCCCAGCTACACAAACTTTCACATTCTCCCCCGTTTGGGCCCTCTATGCTCACTCTCATCTAACAGAACATCCCTCTCTCTCTCTCTCTCTCTCTCTCTCTCTCTTTCTCTCTCTTTCTCTCTCTCTCTCTCTCTCTTTCTCTCTCTCTCTCTCTCTCTCTCTCTCTCCACATATCCTCACTTACAGGATACAGATTTTAAATCCATCCCACTGAAGCATCATGTCCATTATGTACTTACACACATCTTATGCACATATATTCATTCTGCTAGAATGTAGTGGTCCAGCAATATAATTGCACTAGTCTGAATTATTGATATCACTCGTCTAATTTCACGTGCTCTGTTCAGAATTCATTGAGCTAAATGATTTCTATATGGCCTCACCATGCAGAAGTTCAATAGAAGTTCAAATGTAGTTTATCTTGAAACAAGAAAGTTTTATTGCAACCTTATAGTAATTATTAACTTAATGCTTGCATCTGTTCATTGTCCTGACACATTGAATTTCCATAAATTCTATTCTTATGCTTTTTACTGCTCTGACATCACATCTATCTACCTGGTCTGTTTTCATGTGTGCTATCTCAGCACGGACAAGGGCCCATTTTGAATTAAATCGCTAGTTTCTGGGATATAACGTCTTCAACCCTAATGCCAAGCTCTCCAGCGAAAGAGGAATCCACTTCATCATTCTCAGATCAATTGGCTAATGACCCGCATGTATTAACTCTAAACCAAGACCAGGCTTGCAAGAACTAAGAGCAAATTTAACGCGAATGGCGTCAAAGCGGTTTCTGCATGAAACAAACCATGCCCAGTGGTTCAATGTCACATGACCAACTTGGCTACATTATTTCTCTCTTATTGGAAATGTGACTCCAAGCCATAAAACCCTCTAACAGTGAGTTAATGCAATGAAAAGAACAAAGTTTGTTTATTGTGTTCATAAAATTCTCTGCTTTAGTTAAAAAGATTCATTTGTGATCATCTGTGTAAATTAAATGTATAAACTGTGCCTCTATACAGTCACAATAGGGACTATTGAGTTCCCACTGCCTTGACCAAAATAAGTGGTTAGAAGATGGATGGATGAATGGATGAATGGTTGGATGGATGGAATTACACAGGATTTAATTAATTTCATTAACTTCTTAATTAACGTCTTCTGTCGCAGTTCCAAAACAGTGAAGGAAATGAACTCCTAGTGTTACAGCAGATGCCATACAAAAGCAAAAGGAGTTTCTACATATTACGATTAATAATCAAGGCAGACAGCGGGCAGCTAAACTGCTTCAGCATGCGCAGGACCCAACGATACGAATAAATCAGGAGCCTGAAACATCCGGCTGAATAAAATCAATGCGGTGCAGCACTGGGGGGGGGCACAGTGACGCTGTGGTTAGTACTGCGGCTCAGCAGGACTGGGGCTCTGATCCCTGCCTCTGGCTCTGTGTGTGTGTGACGGTGCAGGTTCTCCCTGTGTTCGTGTGGGTTTCCTACACACCCTCTGTCCTCACACAGCCCAAAAACCTGCCCTTATATGGACCGGTGTTCTTAAATTGCCCCCAGTGTGATTGCATGTGGAAGTGTGTAAGGACTGGCAATCATGTCCAGGGTATCCCCAACCTTGTCATCTACACACTCTGGGATATGCTCGATGCCACCCCCCCATGACCCTGTACAAGTTAAATGATTGGAAGCTGGATGGAATTACAATTAAACACACATAAATCATATTCTGCTGTTATGCTACACGGTTTTCCTCACCCTGTTCCTGAATTGTGTTTATCGACTGTGTAAATCTCTTTTCTGTAATTTTACCGAGTTGAACTTTGTAACATTACATCACATGCACAATTTGTAATGACTCAGCAGTTTGCTCAGTAAAGGGGAGCTGCATGCTTCCGCCCATTACAACGTCGTTTGTCATATGTGCCCTGCAAGGAGTACAGATACAGTAAAACATAACAGCACCTAGTGCCTCCTGGGGGGTTTCTCTATGACTCTGTACTGAACAAGCTGCATGGGAGATGGATAAACGGAACCTTTGTTTTCAAATTCTATATGGCAAAGTACTTACAGAAATTAGCAGTTATCAAAGCGTGCACATTTCATTATACAGGCCTAGAGGTCAATCACCCCAACAGCGTGAATAAGTCAGCATCTTCGCATTGACTAATAGACATCAGCCCTGCATTTCAGCATTGAGAAAACTTCCAAAACCCACTCACCCTGCTGGAAACAGCATAAACCAGAATAGCAGGTCACCAGTATGACCAGCATAATGCATGCTGGTTATATCAGCATATGTTGTGCTTTGGTGCCAGGGGACCAGCTTCATGTGCAGGTATGCTAGTCCACCAGCTACAACAGAACCAAACAAGTACTAACCAGCATCAAACCAGTACTAACCAGCACCAAACCAGGACTAACCAGCATGGAAATCGTGCTGGACTATACTGCTTTTTGTCAACAGGGCAGTCAATGGGACATGGACTGAGTAAGTTCATAAGTGCCATAATTCTGGAAGTTCTTTGTTGGATCATGGAGGACTGAGTTAGTTTTGGAAAGTTCCCATTGTAAGACAGGTGTCCGAAGAGATAAAACTTCATAATGTCCCTTCATCACAATAAAACTTTTTCTAGGCTGTCTGTTTTCACCGATATGACAGACAGAAAAGCTTCTGTCCTGCATCTCCAGTTCAAAATTGCCATCTCGAAATTAATTTCTGCTTAATTTTATTCCATGATTTGTCAATGCCCCCAAAAACGTTGACGTAGAGTAAGTATTCAACGATAAAGTAACAGCATCGTTTCAACCCAAAGACAAAAACGACTACTTTGCAATTGATGTTGTACAAAAAAGAAAAAATACAAAACACCGTGTCTAAAGTATCCACGACAAGAAAGATTAATATTGCCGAGAAACTATTGGCATGAATTTACTGTAAAACCATTTCTGCCTATTAAATGACTTCAGGTACTCATTTACACTACCATAACCGCTTCATATCCTGTTTGTGTTTCTTCGTGAAAAGCAATGTTCCCCCATAAGATTCCTGTTTTTATTCTGTCTCCCCGAAAATGTGTACGGGAAAACGAGTAACATATGCCGACTGCCGAATGACAATCTAATTTATGACAGGCGATGCATCTGAAGAGAATTTTTTTCCGTTTTTTTTTTTAACAGTCCAGCAACAAAACAATAGGCACTTTAGAGGCAGTAGAGACTCTGGGATAAAAGCAGCAGTGCCCAAAGAGGCCCTGACTGTACTAATTCTCAGTGTGACAGGCGACCCTTGCTGCAATACCATAATACTCTGTAGCGGAGCGAGGAGCGAAGCGTGCGGAAAATTGGTCAGATCGCGGAGAGGTTTTTAAATTAAGGCTGGAGCGGTCGCTCCGTCTCGCTCCAATTTCGCTCCGATACCGCTCACACTACGACTCTGACTCGTGCCCAAATCTACCCAGAATTCATCTGTACAATTATCAAGACTTACACAACTTAGCCGAGATGGAATTCGCAAAGTATTTCACAAAGGAAACTGATAAATCATACAAGTGTACTATTCTTATCAAACGTATAGATGTCAATAATGTAGAGCAAGAACAACAATGTGGTGAAACAGTTTCAGTGAGTAAAGATTCACTCTGGAATCACTTTTCTCAGAAACATGACAGTCACAGTGCTAGGCGAACAGACGGAAACCAAAGCAAAAGTGAGAAAGTTTTATATGGTTGTAGCATATCAAGTCTATAAAGTAAATAAAAGTATAACAGCCTATTAAGTAAATATTGGAAATCAAATAAATTAGTTTTGTCATTCCAAGTAGATCTAATAGGACTTTTTAAATTTCACGTAACGCTGTCAGTGAAATTTTATTTTACAGAGAGACGCAGCAGCAGCATCAACAGAAAAAAAATGAGGAACGTGGATGCTTAGCCTATATGGTTAAAAATAAATATTTTCTGTTCTGAGTGGCAATGTTGCTGTTGCTCATATTTCTTTATGATAAAAGGCTTCGGTTTAAGGTGACATTTGTTAGGCGTACAGATTATTTGTTCCTCTTTTAAATTGGAGCGAGCATGGAGCGATTTGACTGGAGCGGGAAGAAATTTTTGTGGAGCGAGGAACGGTGTTGAGCGGAGCTGATTAGTACGAATTACAGCGGAGGAGCGGGCGGAGCCAACAGCCTCGTTAGAGAGGAGCGGAAATGGTCACCGCTCCACTCCGCTCACATGCTCTGCTCTGTAGATGACTTTGTTTCCCCAGTTGCCGATACCGTCCAATTTTCGTGACAGTGCAGAAAACATCAAAGGCATGTTTACTTCTATAACTTCATGTGCACGAAGTAAGTATGCAGGCGGTCAGCAGGTTTGTCAGTCGCTGCCACGGGTCTGCATTGGGTACCGAGACCCGTCTATCAGCATTTCTCCCATCATTAATAGATAGCTTTAAATAAAACGTTTTGCATTTAAAAGACAGCAAATGGTACACGTTTCACATCATATTCTCCAAATATCCATATTCTTCACGCAATATTTAAAGAAATGCAGCGATGATGTATTTCATGATTTATAGTTCCGAATCACTTCGCAGACGTCGGCGGGAGGAATGTTTTTCCAACAGAAATCTGACATCGAGCCACGTTTTATGTGTGTTTTTGGACTGGGTTTTAAGATGATTACAAATAATTAATTGCCTTAAATTGCATTTAGCGTATGACTAGCACATTTTTGCGACGTTTTTCCTCCGTTCACGCATATCGTAATATTACAATAGGAGGCGGTATATTCGCTCAGGGGACTGCCTCCTGTTTTCATCATTCCTAATGAATGGACCTATTGTAATTTACCCCATTGTTCTGTCCAGACTGTCATTAGGCAATCCAAAATCCATTTGCTACTTTAAAAAGCCCATTTAAGTTTCTACAGCATTCATGTTTATGTATTTTTGGAGGTTATTTCTATATGGACATAGAACCATGTTCATTTTATGTGATAAACAGCATTTTTATTATTGCAATTCTCTGTAGGCAACGGTTACTCAACACTCAACATTGTGTCTGCAGATTTCCAGCCATCTCCAGCCTGGCTCTACGGCCAAATCAAATATTGAACAAATCCTCTCCGATTAACCGAAGCTTTCATCAACTCATTTCAAGTAGCTGGTATGATGTTTGGAGTCCAACTCCCAAGTTAACCATAATCGCCCTTAAAAAATTTTTTTAAAGGATGCAGTTTAGCATTGTGTATTAATCAGTTCCTAGGTCAATGTCCATGAGTCAATAAACAGATGTCAAGCTTTATTTAATATACACAGCTTTTTACAAGAAAACTGATGTCACAAAGAGCTTTACCGTAGATGTTTCAGATGTAAAACTGTAGGCCCATTTGCTAATACTGTGAAAACTGAAAATGACTCACTGATGCCTTCGAAGGGGGTGATCAACTATCGCTTCTGTGACATAAAATTTACAGATCACAGACACAAATACAGCTATACAGCACACATGAGTCACTGGCCTTGCAATGGAATGCCATAGGCTCCAGGCCCTGATGAGACTCTGCACTGGGTAAGCCACTGGAAGATGGATGGATGGATGATAAGTCACTTGATTGTTGTGGACAATCAGTACGTTTACATGCACACTAAGAAAATTGTGTTAGTCCGAGTAAAACTGGACTTTTAAAGTTCATGTAAATGTGTTAGTCTGACTGAAATCATACTAAATCATATTTCTCTTAGTCTGACTAAGACACTCAGATAATGCAATTGGGAGTCAATCTGCTCCTGCATGTCTACGTTCAACTGGACCCCAACTGGCCGAGGCTCTCTGCGCTCGCTCCACAGTTACCCACCCCCCCACTCCCCGCGGCCTTTGACCCGGGAGTAACCGGAGAAGCCGGTACTCAGAAGAAGCATAGAGAATAGCAGAGGTCACATTGTTGGCGCAACCCAGTCTCATACGGCAGCGTCGTCTGCCTTTGGAAAACACCATAGCCACAAGAAATAGTGTGCATCTGGTTTGTAGGAAAAAAAACAAAACAAAAAAGTAAAATGCAGAGCAGCATGTGCAAAATACAGCATACACAAAATGCATGTACAGTCCAGTTCAACGCTCAGATAAAGGGTGCTTTTCCACCGCACCAGGTTCTCAGGCTCCTGAAAGTCAGAGCGACCGACAGGCTTTCCTGAAGTTCTTTTATATCATGGGTGGCTATGGGCAACTAACGAGGGTGGTCCTGTTAGAGGCAGGATCATAAAGTCGCCCCTGAACCACTGTAAGATGATTAAAATAACACCATGCACTTCCATGATAAAACAGACCAGAGGGGGCAATGTCAGCACCCCTCAGCTCCGGGGCTGCAGTGCTCAGGTAATCTTGGGGATGAAAGCAGGCTCACCCTTGTTTCTCCTTTTGGGTTTTTGTTTCATTCGTTTCTTTTCGCCCATATATGGGATTGGAAATATACTGAAGGAGGTGTAACAAATCTCAGGTCTCAGTGCAAGTGTGGCTCTCCTTCTGGGAGATAAAGCGATTTTACATTCCTTAAGCGCCCCTGGCCCCGATATTCCTCTGCATGTATGTAAATACCGTGACCTAACTGCCTACCCAAGCAGACAGAGACTCAGAGTGCTGGCCCCCGCCCCGGCTTTAAATAGATGGCACTGTCCTCCTATGATTGCGGCCACAGTTCTGTGATTACAAAGGGTAGGGGGGGGGGGGCAGGTTGGACAACCGAGAGATGGGGGAGCGGGGGTGTTCAACTCTGCA
>JABFEA020000046.1:10923882-10935781 GCA_019775915.2 Cyphomyrus plagiostoma
CCATCTCTGTCCACCTTGTACCTTTAAATGCCCCAACGAACTGGCGTACCCCGAAGAACTCCCCCCCCCCATATATAACATGGTCATATGAGCTTTGTCTCTTATCCTACATGCCTCTGCTTTTTCTGTTTCAGTCTAGACACTAAAGATGCAAAAGCTGCATCTTGTTATATATATATAAAATGATTTAATATGTAAATTTAATCCCATACATTGCGGCAATGCCAGGCTACTGCTGAACAAATAGACATGATGCCAAAGGGGATTCTTATTCATTCATTTCTCAGGCCGTCTCCCCCCACGCACACTGCATATAAGGACAGGAGAATAAGGCACGGGATTGGACAAACCCCCGTCTACGGGACAGTCATGTGACACCCGCCGGCTGCCTCCCACTCGCCCGCGCTAAGCCTCATTACTTCTCTCTGACACAAAATAATGAGATTCCTACACCTAAATATGTTAAGGATTGGCTTTGGGGGCCGATGAGGTGCCCTGAGCAAAACAGGGATTTGCTCTTAGATATTCCAAAGCCCCGTCACATGACACAGAGGCTCATAACTGCGCAAACACTATATGCAAATCGTTCTCAGAATCTCGGCAAATCAACCTTGACGCCAACCTTGCAGCTCTTGTGCCTCTCGCTGCCTTTAACCTATCATTCACCTTCGACTCGCTGATTCCGGGTCTTTCCACAAGTCGCCTTTATATCTTCTCCCCGTTCAGCACAGATGAATGTAAATTGCCGGCTGTTAAACTGCATAATCCTGCACGCACCTTCCCATCTGAGTCAGCTCTAAATCGTGGTCCTATCCTGCCTCGTCCACATCTCCCTCCTCTGTTTATGTTCTGGTAATGGGGAAGGCAGGAGCCTCCGACCTTGCCTGAGTGGTGCAGCGGACTCCCAAGACGAATGTGTCTGTGCCTGGTCCCAATGGCCTTCCGGTGCATTCTCAGAGAATGTATGTCCACCATATCTCTACTGATCATCCGTAGCTTAAATCCAAAAACATATATATAAGCACATTCAAGGATAATATACAGTGTGTACAATGTCCAGTTTCAATAACATGAAATAATTCTTGTTAAAATGAATCACATCAAACAACTTTTTGAAATGAAATGATGTACATAGGAATTCTTTTAGTTTTCACATATCTCATCTTGCTCTCTTTTCAACACACATATACAGCGAAGAGTGAATCGTCGGGTCAGAACGCAAGGTCAGCCATTTACACGGTGCCCCTCGAGCAGTTTTTAATCTGAACACGTCCAGAAACATTCTACTTAGGCATCCATTTTCCATAAGTGCTCATCCTGTATGGGGTAGAAGTGTGAATGGAACTCATCATGCTCACAAGGTTAGGGGCAGGACTCCACGGCGTGAGCTAACAAGCAGCCCGGATTCTACCCGGGAATTTCAGTTCACGGAATGCACAGAACAAGCTACTCTTCAGGTGTCTGCGGCCATCCTTTCCTTAAGGTGCCGGAAACAAGAATTCCCTAAAACTGTTACGACAGGTCTTTTGAAAATGTTATGTTATGACCTTGGGACCTATACACTTCCCCGCTCCAGAGAAAATTTTATTAAAAAAATATATAATAATCACTCCTTTATTGTCCCCGTGGGGAAATTCTTTTTATGCCTCCCTCAACTTGGTCTTTGTAGATCAAGTTGTCCGCGAAGGGCAGCCACCTGTTGGGGCGCCCAGGGAGCTGGGGGTTAAGGGCCTTGCTCAAGGACCCGCCGACGTGCTGAGGCTGGGTTTGAACCTGTGACCTCATGATTACAGGCACACAGGCTTAGCCCACTGAGCCACACGCTATACCGTATTTTCTACACTATAAGGCACACCTAAAAGCCTTCAATTTTCTCAAAAGCCGACAGCGCGCCTTATAATCCGGTGCGCCTTATATATGGATCAATATTCAGCCGCAACAGATCGCGCAACTATGGGAAGCAGCCGCCGACTCCATTTTCTCCAGTAGAAGAAGTAGCGCGCGGTGCATGCTGGGATATATGACTGCGCGAAGCGTGCATTTTCATTTCCATTTGTGTGTGTGTGTGTGTGTAAAGGCGCCAAAATGGCTCCTTTCAAGAGACACGCTTACGACGCAGCTGATGAGGAATGAACTGATAAAGTGAAATTTACGTGTTTCTTTTGTGCGTTTACCGCTGAACAAGGTTGTTCTGTTGATTCATTTTGGGAGTGAACGGAGTTGTCAGAACGCTGGTTTGTATTCTATTAATAAAGTTTGACTGACTTATCTGACTGTTTTGTTTTCTAGTGGATGCATAACACAACCCCAGCCACTACTGTAGCTTCTATTCTATGCGCCTTATAATGCGGTGTGCCTTATATATGAAAAAAGTTTTAAAATAGGCCATTCATTGAAGGTGCGCCTTATAATCCGGTGCGCCTTATAGTGCGGAAAATACGGTAATAACATCACCCACCTACCGGGATTGTTATATTTTTCTTTTTTACTATCGTCCAGGCAGGGAGGAGTACGGCAGCCTAATCCCGAAGCGTACAATGGGCCAGCAGGAACCAGGAGGAACACGAGAGAGATGTTGAGTAATCTCGTTATTGTCTGGCCATTTAGCACCTCGCTGGCTTACCTGCCGGTGTCGGGTCACCGATGAAGAGAGGGGTCACCGTCTCCACAACGTAGGCAGGAAGGAATTTAATGTCAGAGTAAAACACCTGAAGAATTGCTCGCTGGAGGCTGAAGCGTCTCGCTTGGCTATTGACGTATCTCTGTTTGTGACGTTCGTGTCTGAGGCGTGGAGTTAGCAGTAGGCTCCCGGGATTTCCTGACGTGTGATCGAAGCATGCACTGTCCTCTGCGCTTTGGATGTGGGGGGGGGGGGGTTGTGGCTCGCTGTGCTTTGTGTCCTCAAAAAGCAGTGAGCAAGTGGGTCCACCACCAAGCTAGTTAGGGGATCAGAGGACATTAGCATTCCGTAGGGTGCCGATGGGAGCAGAAGCGGGAACACAACGGACTCAGAGAATCCCTCTGTAACCCCAGAAGCCTGGCACCATCCCACCTTGTGTGGGGGGAGGTGGGGGGGGCTGGCCTCCGGCCACACATTGACGGCTCCCTCAACTGAAAAGAGAGCCCCAGGATCTACAGTGAAAGGGGAGGGTATTCAACCTCGACACTAAAGCCGTCGGCAGTGGAATAAAAACACACACAGAGAACCAGACGCAGAATAAAGGTCATATTCTTATCCCCCAGTTCACGGGAAGGCGGGGTGGGGTTCAGGGGGGCTAGGTGGGGGCTGGATGGAGGGTGGCGGGAAGCACCAGCGCTAACTCCATCATTTCATGCAAATTACCCACAATGCAATATCCTGTTGTCCCAAACTTCCTGATTCCTGGTGCCCTCAAATCAAACAGAAGAGAGATTTTGCTCTCCTTTTTGCGGTATATCGCGCAATTCATCCCAGATTCTCTATCTACGCTTTGAATAAAGGGAGGGGACTTTGATTCCTTTTGTTCCGTCTGCGAACACATCTCTTTGATAAGCAATCTCCATCTCGAGCCCCATATCTCATGGGATAATTGGCAGGATGTTTTATACCACGAGCAGAAAAAATCATTAGGCGAGCTGTATTATATACTGACGCTAACCAGTTGTGATGGTTAGTTTGATAGATACCTTAATACGAGCCGAGGCCATAAAGCACCGATATGAACGGAGAGCTTTACAGGGCAGGGTGTGGTACAGCTTCAAACCGCATATCAACCATCTGCAAATCGATACCTCCCGCCCATATTTTCTTCCTCTAGCTTTATTCCAGGACTTTGCCCGATTACATGCTCTAGGTAGCCCTGGGGTCACCTGCCCCCCTGCTGCCCACCCTTACAGAGGACACCCCCCCCAGCCCACGTGCCCGCAGGCTGCCCACCCTTACAGAGGACACCCCCCCGGTCCACGTGCCCGTAGGCTGCCTTCACAGGTAGCACCTGTGCTACTGGCTGCATCTTCCTCCTGTAAATCCACGCCCCTCTCCGGGAGGCGTGCGCGTGCCTCGCTGCGCCCCCCCCTCCCCAGTTATAACTTGCTCGCTGATACTTCTGTATTTATGGATTCCATCAGATTATATGCATTTAATGGGCTAATTGTGAGGATCCCTAGCCCATCTGCTCAGGAGTTTATTACAGTGCTAAATTGGATTATTTCTGTGGAGTGGCTCTCTGGGTAATTCACCGCCGCGCGGCTGGGCTGGCAGAGGGCCGTGCGCGGCCTCGCGACTCGCGACGGCAGGAGCTCGCTCGCACACGCGTGCGCGGGGGGGGGGCAAACTCGGCGCTAATGTGCTGCTGATGTCCACCATCGCGATTTCCGCATGCGCCCTTTCCCATGTAGTGCGATACGGGTTCGACTGGCCGCCATGTCATATTCACGGTGCACGTGGGCCCCTGTCCAACGGGCAGAGGGAGCCCGAACGTGTCGCGAGGAAACGCAGCGCGCTGATTGGCCTTCGACAAAACAACAGTGCTCCTAATGGCCTTTGACAAAACAACAGCACTCTCATCGGCCTACAACAAAACAATATGTAAGAAACACTTATCAGATAACAGGAGATTTCAAGGGAGGGTGGTCACAGGTGCACCGGCCCAAGCTAAAAGCTCATTGGCCCCCAATGTGCTCCCACCCTTGTCACTCACCGATTCAAAACATAGTACTTGCTAATGATAATGCTGACCCATGAGTATGAATTATGGCCCCTCTTATGCCCCAGACCTTAAAAAAAATCCCAGAATCAATTTACTTTTACTGCTTAAAAGTACAAAGAGATAAAACAACCCAGCACAGTCTAGTAACTGCTCACTAAAATGTGCTCCTCTGATAATCAGCATTCAATATTGTCTGGATGTTTCTGTCTGGGTTCTCTGCCCAAACCACTCAGCGATAAATAATCATACGTTATTCATGCAGCGCTTAAATGTATATTTATATACAGCTACAAATAAAAGGTGACTCAGTTGTTAACGTCGACGAGTGTTCTTTTTTTTCATTAGGAGTTTAATTACTTTTAAAGATTTAGAACCTGAAATGCAGTCATGTGCCAAGCACGCGAGATCCATTTTAATTTGGGGGGGCGGACGAAACTGTTCATCTCTGAGCGCCGGCGGACGTCGCACCCGGGCGCTGAATGAATGTCACGTCGACCGTTCCCTGAAAGGCTATTTCTGTGCAGGTCTCCGGTCCGTGCACGCATTTTTAAACGGCCCCCGGCCCCCAGGCGACTCTCCGCGCCTGTGCCCTCCACCGCCGGTAGCGGGGTAATAGGGTATCCGTCCCGTATCTGCAAAGCACCACCGGCGGGTAGCGGGCTGCCTGTGAATGGAAGAAGCCCGTCCCGATCGAGCTGAGGGCTGACCCAGAAAGCCAGAGCCACGAGCGGCCCAGCGCTGCCATTCTCCTGCCCTAAATTCTGCGGCGGAGAAGTGGAGATCTTTCCGGAAGCAAAGACATTTCCCACGAGTCGTACTCCCACCAAAGACATACAGAGAGTCGCACTTGACTTTCCAAAGTCGTGGGCAGAACACGGGGGGGGGATGATAGTACATAGTACAGTCGGGGGGGGTTATGTCCCAAAACAGGCAGAAAGAATCTTGGGCGTGTTATTATTCTTTACACCTGGGTTGGCTGGCGTTTCAACATTGCGAACTGTCAATTCCCAAGGGTGGGTTGGGGTGAGGGGCGGGGGACTACATGAATGAAACACTGGTCCAAGGGTCAGGGGATGTCGAATATAAACAAACACACACAATGCAGTGCATGCGCCACAACTGCTGCATGCTGGTCGGCAGCCGGGGCAGGCTTACTACACGCCTAATTATAATAATTATCCTGTTGAAACAATGGCATTCCTGAGTGCGGCGGGGGCAAGCAAACTCCCAAATTAAGGTTATTAGGGGCTATTTTGAAAACTAAGACAGATGGGGTTCATTTACTGTCGGAAGGCACTCGGAGAATTTGCCGCGACCAGCTACTGCTCACGCAGAGAAACATTTGTATTATTCGTACGGTCGCATTTAGTGAGAGTGGCGCGAAATAACAAGCCACCGCTATCCAAAAGCATCGCCATTTAGCATAAACCAGGAAAATTAAAGCTAAAAACGAATAATTAAATAACGTCTAGGAGTATTTCACAGCCAACGCATATTGGGCCACATGCAGTAAAACTCCCTTTTTATCGCCCCAGATAAAAGAGTCGCATTGTCTAGGACTGTGAGGCAAAAGATAAAAAACCAGGCCGATTCTAGGGTTTAAGATGGGGGGGGGGCGGAACAAGAGAGACCAGAAATCATACAGGGGGGCAACTTTATCATTAGCCAATGATGTGTCGAGAATCGGTGAGTGATAGGGGAAGGGCACTCCAGGAGCCAATCAGCCTTCAGATGGGGTCAGAGTCCCGCCCTTATGTATGGCCCTGACAGAAATGCAACGGAAACTAAGCGAATAGTGAATGTCTGTAAACTAGAAGTCAATAAACTCAATCTGGTCTTGGTATTAAACAGCGGAGAGATGTTTTCGATCGTTTCCTAACAGCATGGGGGGGCACAGTATCAAAGTCACTCATCCGCTCCGGAGGAGGGGGCACCTCCCTAACCCCCCCACATACACACCCCCGTCCTCTTTGCCACCACGTGAAGCGTGAGGTAGCAGTAGTAATTCATCCGGCACCCCAAAGCCTCACGCCCTCACACCGCTCGCCTTGACAGGGCGTGTGAATATAGACATAGCGAGTGAGGGGGTGGGTCTCGTGACATATGATGTCGACCCCTGAAATTATTTCTTGACCTGATGTTAAACTATATATTTCCATTGTGATATTGCGCACCCCCCCCCCCCCACCCCATGGGGCAAGGACAGCTGAATAAGCGTATCAGACAAACCCCCAACTCCCCACCAGAGATGACCAGCCCCTCACCAGGGCCACACACTGGCGAAAATAAGTGGCAGTTATGGAAATCACCATTTTTAATGCTACTCAAAGTCTAATACTGACATATTCCCTTGTCGCCATGCACCTCTGCCTGTTAACACTGGGGGTTTATTTTTAAATTACAGTATACTTAGCCAACCACGTGTGCAAGACACCCCTTATAAGAAAGCAGCCATTTTGCATTCACAGTGAAGGAGTTCACATACCGTATTTTATCATCCATATCCATTAAATGCCAACTATTCAAGTGATGAATGACTGACATAGATGAATAGGTCGCTAACAGCCTCAATCATCTTATGAAAATGTGGCTTCGAGCTGCTTTTCACGTACCAGAAGCGTGATTACCACGCCAGGAGAGCCACACGCTGTTCAGCACTGTGCTGTACCCCTTCGTGGAAGACAACAGAAATCTGACCTTTAACAGAGCGCTGGCAAAGGTTGCAATCGGTTGTTGATTTTCACGTCAGTTGACTAACATTTTGCCGCACGTAAAATCCCACAAGCTTTTCCCCAAAAGGTACAACGGAGGCGACGAATAATAGAAATGCCAGATCTGTATGACATTACATTTAAAGCGAGCCTTAATCACAATCCATTCATCTTCCAGAAATGCTTATCCAGGACAGGGTGACAGAGCCTGGAGCGTATCACAGATGACACAGGGGACACCTCGGCTGGGGCGCCGCTCCATCACAGGGCACAAACTCAGGCATAATGGGCAAGTCAGATACACCGGCTCACCTGACCGGATGTTTTTACAGTGTGTGGGAAACAGAAAAAGCCACGCAGACACAGAGCCAGGGGTCGGACCTGAATGGAGGTGCGAGGCACCGGCGACAAACACCAGACCTCTTCCCTCACCTCTGAGTCACGACGCTGCTTCATCACACTCCAACTATGACAAAACTAAGAATGAACTCACAGTCACAACAGGCAAGGGCTGCTTTTATAAGGTCGGTATATAATTCAAAATTTGTAAAGTAAACCTTCAGATTCACACACCTACATGGTCACATTCACAGAAGAGGAAAAGCACGCAAATTGGCTTCTAATTCACTCAGACTAAAAAAAACTAAACATTTTCATGATTTTAATGAGTATTTTGGCAAAACGTTTAGAATCGGGCCGGCTCGGAAGAAAGCATATCTTAGGTTAGATAATCACCAGCAGCGGGGGAATGTGAGAGGCAAAGGCAGCATGTGACGGTGGAAGTTTAACGTAACAGCATGCAAGGCTGGGCTTGGTGGCACACCGGCTGTAGCACGCTAACACAGACATCTGACAGGTCCGTGAGTAATACCGGCAGCCCTGGAATAGTATGGCGGACCCACACCAATCCCGGCGAACGATGACGCCGTGCAGAGGACCGCCCGCCATTCCGGTGACACTCCTCCACCCACTTCTCCGCCCCCTCATGCGCCGGGGAAGCGGCCTGCATCAGACTCCTCCGTCTGCAGAGACGCCTGCCCAAAGAGGCAGGCATGCAGGAGAGGCCTGCCCAAAGAGGCAGGCGTGCAGGAGAGGCCTGCTGCTCATCAGTGGTAGATGCCATTGCAACCAGTGTGTCCTGTCAGCTACACGGGACAACCCCCCCCGCCCCAAATCATGCCAAGTCAACAAAAGTGCCACAACAGGAAATAAAAGCAGCCCTCAACAAGCCACACTGTGCCTATCGCTTCAGTACCTATAAAAACAACACAAACAGGATTTAAGCAGCGGTGTTGTGATGTGATGTGATGTCATGCTCTCCGTGCAGCTTCATACGCCTCATCAGTCAATCTAACGCAGTTACCAGCCTCTTCACAAGCTATTTCAAAGCATTCTGCTCCCGATTCTCCTCACCCTAAGATATCTCCTTACCTTCGAGAGCTTCCTGAAATCACATAACGCTTCCCAGGACTACGACCACCATCAGACCACGGTCTCTTGTTACCACAGTGCAAAAGTACAGAAAAAAAAAATCAACAAGCTGATGCATTTTGTCTTTTCTGACATGTGTCAACAAGAATAACAAGACACCTTATTAGATTTAACAGCCCTGATGGTTCTTTGCTGTATATCTGCTACAAATTGCTCCTGAACTAATCATAATGTCATATGATACTGGGGCTGTAAATCTCTCCACATCACCCACTCCTGAATGCATGCTATTCAGCCAGCAGACTTCAGATAGCTA
This sequence comes from Cyphomyrus plagiostoma, assembly GCA_019775915.2. Lineage (NCBI taxonomy): Eukaryota > Metazoa > Chordata > Actinopteri > Osteoglossiformes > Mormyridae > Cyphomyrus > Cyphomyrus plagiostoma. The sequence continues at coordinate 10,933,029 of JABFEA020000046.1, forward strand.
CTCTGAACATCAGTAAGTGAATAAGCCTCCAACAATTAGCCAAGAATTCACCGAAATCTCCATATTTGCTTTAGGTTCTCCCACTTAAACCCACTGTACGGCTGTTTGGGAATTAAACAACAAAGGGCGTTTCTTAATTTAGGGCAAATGAAAAGCAATCCTTTACAACCCTAGACAGGCTGCCAAACAGGTGTAGCGCACGTCATCGTTACAAGGATAATGTTCTGCAGAAGGGGGAACAGAGATCCTTCAGCGCCAATCGGTATATATTTCGAAAAGCGCCGGGTGATTATTTTCCCCAAGCGAGACCCGCTGCAGGAGGTTTTGGTGTCGAGATGCGCTTGTGCGCCGATTTTAGAAATATGTCATCTTCTCGGAGCGGTGGCCAACCGGGAGTCGCCGGTCGCCAGGAAACGTGACCGGGCGCCTGGTTGTAAAACATGGCACAGGGGGGCACAGCTGTTCCACTCATAAATATTCATGTGATGGGCTGGATGCCCCCCCTCCTGCCATCACACCGCTACAAAACTACACGGAAGGAGCCTCAGAGGGCTGAGCCACCAAGCGCGGCACCTTTAATCTCCTACGGCCTGCCTTTGATCACTGCCCGGCTCCGGACCCTGCTGATCAACATGCAGCCCCTTATGCAACACGCTGCAGGTATATCCTGCACTCCTGGCTCATGATTTCCAAGATTTTTTGACCTCCAGCAGATTTAGGAAACAGCGAATTTTACCTTTAAGAAGTGACATTTCTAGGTATAGTAACCAAACCTAAAAACTAACAAAGATTCATCGTTGCCACACACACACACACACACACACACACACACACGATCACACACTAACATTTTGTTATCCACCCGCACCGCCGCTGCCGAGGGTAACAAGATTAATTGTGCTGTCCTCGATGAATATAGAAATGATCTGTACTGCCACCTACAGACAATATGGTCATAAAGCAGAAGGGGACAGAAAGACACCTTACCTGGCGAAGGAATATCAGCGTTTTCCTTTATTACATTATTGTGTTTAAAATGCCAAGTGGATTTCACGCAACCCGCCAGTGATCCCGGTGCCATGACTCACATTTATTTCACCAAGACGGCTGAAAAGGTTGTCTGGTGGACATAGCTTTCAAACAACTTATTGACGTGAGTAGGAGAAATCCTGGATGTTTGCGGTTTTTATCCTACTATATTGCGATGGCGGCTTTTAATAAGGCGTTTTTCTCCATGATCCGAAGGAGGACGGACGCGGGAGGCTGTAAAATCCGGCTGCGTTTCTGAGTCGCCTTGTAGTTGAAAGCAGCACTTTGCACAGTGATGTAGCCCCCAACCCTCTCCAGATTTTCAAGATCATTGACAAACAATCATTATCATTCAAAGAAAATGTATTTAAATACGCAAGCTTCATTTGTAAGCAAGAGGAATGCCTAAGATAAAATACATTAAATATATTCAGAACAAAATTGTCATCGACCCCATAGCTACATCTGTCTTCTTCCACATAATTTAAAAAGGATTACTGTGCTTTATATTACTCGAAACATGGACTAATATATACTTTTTGTACTAATATAATAATACTTAATTCGATTTAAAATCCTGTCTATGGGAAACAACAATACGCAACTTTCATTCTATAACTTAACAGAGGACGAAAATACACATATTCCAACCAAAATGCAGTTTATAAATCAGATGTATCTCTAACTACTTCGTCACAGTTTTTTGTAACAGTTAGAAAATTAAACCTTAGCGTTTGGCAAATTTCAAGTCGTTTGAGTACTTAAAATACTTACAGGTGATAAGACAGCGCAAATAAGTCTCCGTCGTGATCGAAAGTAGATAGATAGATAAATAAATATATAAATATCACGAAAAGTCGTGCGGTTTTATCCAGCGACGGCAGCGACAAGTTGGGTATAAACGGTGTTCTTAAAACAATCTCTCAATCGTTATATTAGCACCGGCATAAAGATCTAAACGATCCCTTTCTGATATTCCTATTTTTAGTATAATTTGAGTTTCCGGACATCACAATTACCTGGGTGAACGCGGAGATTCTGCCTTTGAACGGGATTATTTCAGGTCCATCGCTGATGGGCAGGAAAGTAGAAAAAGCTTCTGCGTTTGTCACAGTTTCTTGACGGCTTTAAAGAACGACACTTTTCATTTCATTTTTCTAGGCAGAGCGCGAGCAAAAATGAATAATAATTATTATTATGCACAGGAATAAAGCCAAGCTTCCCGTTACTTCCAGTTAGATAAGTAGTCTTCTGGCGCAATATATATGCATATATTTCTTTTCGTTTTTTTCAAAATTGAAAAATAGCCTGTTTTCTCCTGCTGATTGCGGTGAACTTCGGCTGCTTGGCGCTGACCGCTGAGTCCCCGAAATGCCGAGAAGAAGCGGTGCAGCGGTCCGGAGGGGTGAGCGCGTCAGACGTGACGTTTAGGGGGAGAGCTTTAAACAGGATGTGTAATGATGCGTCGCAACATATTTGCTTCTAGCAAAAAAAAGAAAGAAATAAAAAAGGCAGCCCTCCAAATGGTTTTTATCCCAGACAGGACCTATTAAAACAGCGACTGCTATAATTCACTCGCATGGCAGAGCGCGAGCCATCCTTCTGCATGCAGGCTCGCGCGGAAATCAAAGTGCAGATTCTGGCGCCCACGAAAATTAATAATGCAAGAATTAAGATACAGGTCGACCTATATTTGTTATGTAGGCATAAATATTCACAAAGAT
>JABFEA020000046.1:10945701-10961909 GCA_019775915.2 Cyphomyrus plagiostoma
TGCCATGTGATTGGTTGATTAGATAATTCCATTAATGAGAAATTGAACAGGTGTTCCTAATAATCCTTTAGGTGAGTCTATATATATATAGGATTATTAGGAACACCTGTTCTATATATAAATTTCCCCTTCAAGTGGCTACCGAGGAAGGCGAAAGCTGTTTGCAAATGGCTGGAGTCAAGCTGCTTGGTGCTACATCTGCTGCAGGCGACAGAGGAGGGCAGGCAGTTTATGATGTAGGACCAAGCTCCCCTCTAGAGCAGGCAGGCCATGCTTTGTGGCCTCGGGCTGCAGGGAACTTGGGGGGGGCTTCCCCTCTGCGATACGGGAAGGGAAAGTGCAGCCGCTGACATAAGTCTTCGAATTAAATGACAAGATGCAAAGATTTATTGCTAACTCCACCATTAGCCGCGTTTTATATTGACAGGCGCTGGGCTCGCTAAATTAGCTCAGTTGGTGCAACTTAATCACCGTGCTGATATAAATCAGAGCTGAAGGATGCGTGTCTTGTGATTGTCAGATAAAATGACAGCGCTGAAAGCAGGGGGGCATGGCAGGACACCTAGAGGATGGGGGAACGTCCCGGAATTGTACTATTTTTTTATATTAAACATGCAGGACATTTTACGGGAAAGTTATTTCCAAAATAAGGAAACACTTTAAATCAAGGCATCATGGCAGGATGCATTTGAGTGGTAATTCCAAAGTAGCATACATGGAATGAAAATGAAAAATCCCATTAAAAAAAAAAAATTAAGCAAATTAGGAGGATTTCTGAAGTGCCTAGTCAATCGATGCCACCAATCATCAGTGTCAATCATCAGCAGTTAATAAAGATAAATATGGATAGTTAAAATGTAACTATTGCTCACCGTTTTCCGGTGCCCTGACGACACCCTACCCTTGTCATTACCAGTAGCACCTTCCTGCCAGATTAAGCTTGGCTGGGATGATTCGACATCCTTCATTGCGTCTCATCCACATTTTTGGAGTGTCATTTCAATTTTTTTTTTATAATCATTAATTTTTTTATTTCAGTCCTGTAAAAACACATCAGTGATATTACTTAGTCATGTATCCTGCTGGTAATCTTTCACTACGTAATGGGATTCATCAATCAAAGGGAAAAAAACCATTTACATTCACATTTATATTACGGCAGTAGAGCATTTTACATGTAAGCTGTCCTCTTGTGTCTCTGCATCTCCATAGTCCACCCTTTTATTTGAGCATTCATTAGCAGGATTTGCAGACAATCCTTTGGTTGTTATTTTTGTCTGTGGTGGTCGTGTGGGGGGGGTGGAACGCAGTTCTTCCTGAATTTCTCGGTAGAGAAATTCACAGTAAATCTGAGCAAGGGGAGAAAAAAAAAAGAAAACGAATAAAAATCATAAAAATCAGGATTAAAGGGGTTGTCTCCCGGTGACCTGCAGAGCGAAGCTGCGAGAAACAAGAGGAGGAGGAGGAGGAGGAGGAGGAGGAAGAGGCGCTGCAGGACTGAAGAAGAGCGAAGCAACAAGCGTGGCGGAGAGCAAGGGGAAGGGAGAGAGGGGGAGCGATAAGATGCGTGGAGAGCAGAGTCGGGCCCGGGGCGGGATAATGGAGAGGACTGCGGCGCTCTGGGGTGCCCTATCAGAGAGGAGGACGTGAGCGGACGGCATGTTCACAGATGGGCGGCTCGCAATCCGAGCGGCGCGCTGAGAGATGGAGGGCCGAGCGGGGTGCAGCACACCGAGCCTTTCCTGCCACGAGGAGGGAACTCGGAGAGAACTCACACGCATCAGCCGGACAGGAGCCACACATCACCTGCAAGTATATATGCGCGTCTACGCTATATAATATATATAATGTATATATGACAAACACACTTTAACATACTTCTTAGAATCCTTAATATCTAAATAAAATGTGTTTTTTACATATATTTATCTGCCCTTGTCAATTTCATCATTAGTTTCTTGAAGTCGTCCTTTCATATGCACATTTCATATGCCTTGTGACTACAGCGCCATAATCCCTGCATCCCTTACACGTCATATACACCCTGTAAACTTTTAAGGCCTTATGTCACCTTTTAAGTTACTGGATTTTCCAAGAGCCGCTTTAACGGTCTGACCCCCGATAATCCTTGTTTTGCTGAAAAATTGCACCATCCATCTTTCATAGCATATTATCTGGGGTAGGTTCACGGGGAGTCTTCAGCCGACCCCAGGAAGTGTGGGGCACAAGAAGCACCCCCCCCCCCACCATTTCGTGAGACACTCTTTACAGACACCAAACCGTGTGCTTTCATCCGCAGAAAGAAACACAGCTGGGAGTTGGGATTCAAACCCCCAGTAGCAGCAGAAGCTACAGAGCGACCCCCCCCCAAGCCAGCCATCCATGGTTTGTTTTACTTAATTATTTTAATCCATTTTTTCATTTTCTTCTGTAATTTCTCGTCTTCAAATTTCAAGAAGTGTTACAAACCAAGCAGGGCCCATTCCTCCCTTGTTTGGATTTGGAGGGAATTGATTCACTTACATATTTCATACTTTTATATTTAGCATGGATGTGAGAACAGCACAGGTGTATCTTTAGAACAGCAGCATCCTAGGCTTTTTCTCTCATACTTAGCAGTGCTGATGGGAAGTGAAGGCTTGGCATGCTGTGACTATAACCCATCGTGTAACACACTGGACTACATTTCCAATAACCCGCAGTAGTAATACATGGCGTGAACGTGGCTTACCGCAGCCCGGCAAATCAGTCTGTGGACATAATGGCAGGAAAGGAGAACAGGACATAAGCCATAATGTCAGCGCATTAGCATAAGAACAGGATACTATGCCACAGTGAATTCACAGCCCAGCGGTGACATATCGGAAATCCTGAATGCAGGAGGTCAAAAATTACATTACGGCTATAAAAAAGGTGGGAAGCTGTGGAAGAAGTTTGATGGCTCAGGCTGTGTACTGTAAACATGCATAATCTCAAACCGCAACTCAGGGCACTTTAGTGGAGTAATTAATGGGCATTAATTCTACAAAACCAAGCACATGCAGGCAGGTACACCCCTGAGGACAATATGCATAGACTTAACTGTACAAAAAAGGTGACTAATTGTGTAACACTGAGAGCTATGGGGGGAAAAAAACTAAACAAATAAAACGAGCTGTAATTTAAAACTAAAGTCTATGCCCAGTGTGCAGGTCTGGGGGAAAAAAAAAACATTTATTTCTGTAGGTCACAAAGGCTATACGGGTACATTTCATCATGCCCCGTAATTCATTACATTTTACCTGCTGTATAATGAGTCCATTGTTTCCTCTGCATTTCAGATGAATTACCATTTAAAAAAAAAATTGCTATGTCGAAGCATAATTTGTGTGTGAATTAGGGACGGTCACCTCTTACAGAATGGTGGCTAAGGAGCTAGCAGTGTTGCATCATACCTCCAGGGCTGGGAGGTGCAATCCTCCCCCCACCATGAGTGACTTGGGTCTGCACTGGGAAGGCTGGTTTCCTTCAGCAGCCCAAACACATGCGATCGGCGCCTCTAAAATGCCTATTGTGTGCGTGTGTGCTTATGCCCTGTGATGGGCCCTTTACCTTACCCCCCATGCTTGATAGAAAGATGAAAGGCAGCAGGTCCTCCCACGCGGGGGTGGGTTTGTTGTTTCTGAGGCTTCGCTAAAAAAAAAAAAAAAAAAAAATCAGCTTATCCCCCCCCAAACAAATTGGTCAGTTTAGGCAAATTTTCTAGCAGAGAGAGCGAGTCCGAAGATCTAGCTAGCTGGTTAGCAGAACACGCTATAAACAAGGGTCAACGCCTTAGCGAATTCTGATGGATATTTTGGTCAAAATGCAATTTTTCCATAGACTTGATATTTAGAAACGTAACCTACACAGTTATTGCCACGGACAGGTCGACGATTCTTAGTCCTAAGTAAGAATTGCATTTACTTGCCATTTAGCGTTACAATTGCCACGATGCTTGTTTTGAGCGATGGTGAATGCCCCTCCCACCTCCATGATGCTGACCAGTATAAGAACATCCATCTATCCACATCCACTTGTCCAGAACAGGGTTTTGGGGATCCTGGACCCTGAAGACTAAAAACACGAGGGGTGGCTTGGATGTGATGCCAATCTGTCATAGCGCCATGCTGATCTATAAATACAAAAACGATGTAAAGACAAGAGAATGCATAAAAGACTGAATGGGAAAAAAGGCATATTTCTCAGAAGGTAGGTCAGTTGTGAAGTGACGCATGACTGCATATGAAAACAGACATCTAAATTACAAAACTGAGAGTTCCACAGAGAAATTATATAAGGTGGTATGGTGTTAAAAATTCTGCTGTGCTCCCCCCCTAAACTGACCCGGAGCACCTAGCGGGGTGGAATCTTTCATACTCACTTTGGAGATTTTGCCAAGTCAGCCCACTTAAATACAGCCTGCCCTAATCAGCCCAAAGGGTGGCCTGCCTTAATCAGCTGCAAGCATATGAAAAAAACAGGAAGCAAAACTTTTTTTTGGAACGTGGACAGCCCTTCTGCCAATGATACCTTACAAAGAAAGACCTTAAAATCCTAACAGCTAAACCATCATTCCACCAAATTTACTACATATATATTGCACATGTATTGCTTCACTTCCTGTATTCCACTGTCTTGTGTCTTGCATTGTCTTGTCTTTTATTGCACTGTTTCTGTCCTATTGTCCCCCCCCCTGCACCTGTCCCTTCCCCTGCAGTTGTGGCATAAGAATTTCACCGTGTTCCTCCAAAAATGTCACAATGAAGCTTCAAAACTTAAAAACATGGAAGACAATGCTGTTACATTAACTGCCAGGCAGGGGCGCTATTCTCCTCCGCCACCTACAGAAAAAACTGGCACAGACTCAGGCTTCAGCCTTCAGAACTGTGATCAAGGTAAACAGTGTTCATTTTGCCTTTAGTTGCACTGCTCAGAACATCTGGTTTTTTGACCATATTAGCCAAACGTGTTTTTGCCAGATAATGGCTTGGTATTCGCTGCATCTGGTCTGCAAAGAGGGCAGCTCTACCGTTGCTAGTAGTTCCCACTGGGTTGGCCATAATAGGCTACGCCTAAAGACTCCTGGAGGGCACCATGAGAGAGTACCCGGAACCCTACAAGTCATCCGGGAATGGCACGGCTTTGGAATCCCTATGTCCGACGCACCCACTTAGGAGCGGAAAGCTCATTCGTCATTTCCCACCGGAATGGCTGGAAAATGTCACCAGGCATGTGTGATATATACGGATGCACCTGGAGCTGGAAGCGGGTAGCCCCCGCACCTCACGTCAGCCCAGCTTACCGTAACCGTGAGCAACCGCCCGCCCACCCCCAATGGGAAAACATGGGCTCTGTCCGCCTGGCCGATCGGCCTTTACATCCGGTCATCACCCTGGCACTTCTACCCTTCCGATGCACCGGTCGCTGAAAGCCGCTACCGGCTCTGCTGTGATTGGCCCGCTCCGTGTATGGGTCTGCTCTGCTGTGATTGGCCCGCTCCGTGTATGGGTCTCCCCTCTAGGTTACCCTTTAGTTATGCCGAAGCTCGACCGGATCCGTATCCAGCTCCCAGTGAGGGATGAGGGAAGAAAACCGAGAATAAAAGCGATATCAGGGTCAGCAGCCTCGGCTGTTTATGTACGTCATGGAGGCTCCCGGATCGTGCTCATTAGCGTGAGTGTGAGATTAGCCGCGGTTAGCGTCCGCCGCCCGCACTCCCAATGTCCTGCCCCTCAGGTCGCCCTGGCTCCCAGCTCAGCACTGCCGACTTGCAGGCACATGGTTGGGGTGCTCTGCAGTTGGGGATGTTCTGCCAGCCCAGAGGCTGTGTGACATCTCAGCATTCGTCTACCCACTGCCTGGCAGAGGTGGAAAGTTCAGGTCCAGAAAGTAAAAATCCAGACCAAGATTTTATTTCAACCAACCAGTTGAGTACTATATGCTCAACTGGTTGTGTCTGTGATCACAAGGTTGTCAGTTTCAGTCCCAGCCTGGGCAGAATGTGCCAGATAAACAGCTGATTCTGCAGGCAACCCAAAGCTTCACTTTTAGCTGTACATATGTGTGTATGTCTCAAAGGGGAGTATGAGGGCATATGCAAAGAGAAGCATTCCTATGTACTTCTGCAACTGGCATCTGAAGGTGCTACCAGGGAGAACTGGCATCTCTTAAGTACGAGAACCTGCAAGGACCCAGTGAAAACGGGTCGCGCTGTCCAAGGTATGCCACTGCTTTCCGGAATGTGCCGCAGATCGGCAGGATGACCGCGATGCAGCATCCAGAACGGGATGGTCGGGCAGCTACATGAAAGGTCATGGCATTTCGCAAGAGGGCCCAGCGCAGCGGGCTATAGGCTAACGGCCAGCGGACATCGGAGCCGTGCGTCACCGAGCACATACTCACATATTCCTCGACCAGCCTGCTCCGAGTGTCAGTGCTGAACAACTGGGAATCGGCCAGGGAGTTTAGATCCCCCTGGAAGGAAAAAATATGCTAATATCTGTATGTGATGCATACTGGGAAACTGAGGAGGGAAAAAGACACATCTGCATTTGAACTTTGTAAAATGACATCTTTAAGCTGTGCTGGATGACAGTGTTTGCATATTGCTTTTGTGCATGTTGCTTGCAAGTGTCCCAATTCTCTTCAGAAATGTCGACTCTCCAGACGAATACCCTTTCCGTACAAGCTCCATCCTCCCTTTGAAGCATACTCTCTTACCTTCAAACCCAATGTTGTTTCACTGTAAGGAAATCCTCCATACATCCAAGATGATACAAATGTATGTTTTAATCATTCTTATTGTGGTTATTGATAGGCCATGGGATAAACCGGAAGTGAACATTCCACGTCCTGTTGGCATGAATGTTTCCATGTATGTCACTGTCCGAATAGCCCATCTCAGAGGTGGACAATACGAGTTCAGAAAGTAAAAATCCAAACCAGGATTTTGTTTCAACCAACCAGTTGAGTACTCTGTGACTGCCACTCTATATACTCAACTGCTTGGTTGAACCAAAATCTTGGCGTGGATTTTTACTTTCTGGACCGGTATTGTCCACCTCTGAGATGGGCTATTCGGATAGTGACATACATTCATGCCAACAGGACATGGAATGTTCACTTCCAGTTTATCCCATGGCCTATCAATAACCACAATAAGAATGATTAGAACATACATTTGTATCATCTTGGATGTATGGAGGATTTCCTTAGACATTACATGGAAACATTCATGCCAACACTATTACTACACCTACTACTTAGGTACTATTGGCTGTACAGTGCATAATCAATCACGTTTAATTGGTAATGAGAGGTAGAATGTGCCTGAGAAAATATGTAACCAACTGTCACCAGCCTGAGTCTTCTGAAAATTGGTAATATGAAAGTTTTCCCCTTAAGTATTCAACATTTTCTTAAGCAGGAAAGGTGAGATCATAAAGGCAAAAATGCTGTCTTTCTTTAATCTCTTGAAATTTGTACAAAGCGTAGAACAGGCTGCCAAATCCATTATCGGGGATTAGCAAAGTTTCCAGCGAGTTTCAGAAGCACTACAAAGGGAAAGATGTTTGTTCCCCCAGAAGCGCGAGCTGAAGCGGTGTTCCCAACGACGTTAACTGAGGAGACGTTCAGGAGGGGAAGAGCAAGCCATAAGTCATGCGTGTCTTAGGGAACAATCCAGATGGCAAGATTTTACTCTGTTTTCTGAAAGTTTTTACAGCTTGGGGGAGATTGTGGGGGGGGGGGGGGTCCTGCCTGAATAAGCTTCTATCTAATCCAGTGTCTGTTTGAGTTAATTTGCGTGAAGTTAAAGGCCCAGCCACTTACGTGGAGAGCAATATTTGGCCCTGTCAGCGGCTGCGTCAGGCAGAGCGAGGAGGAAGAGGAGCGGGAGAACTTGCTATCCCCCAGCTCTGCATCTGACAATTTTAAGGAAAGTTTTCACGTGGTGCTACTCAAAGAGTCCCCAGCGAGCCAACTCTGAGCGACACATCAGCCTTACTCATATGGCTTTGGGGAAGTCAAACGAAGGACACGTGTAACCTAGGTCCAGCAAACAGAAGACGGAGATTAAAGCCTGCAAGTAATGACTCAGCAAGGTGAAACCAGTAACTCCAGAGGGCGCCATCTTCTGGAAACTTTCTACTCCATACAGCACCCTACTGATTGCTACATGCTTGTTAGGTACTACAGCTGGCTGATTTCCTCAGGCTATACTCAGTCATCAAAGCTATTCTAATGAGTACTTATTGGTATAGTGAGTATGGTGATCATCGGCATGACTCCGAAATACAGGACACCTGTATCCAAAAAGAAGGACCAAGGGCCAAAAAGGTGGACGGTGGATGAAGGGTGGGGGTGGAGTAGTGATATCATACACATACTATGGAAGCCAAGAATGCCATAAAAAAATAACTGCAAGCATGGTCATCCTTGGCTTCTGTAGAATGTGTGTGTGGGTGTTTCACAATTTTTCCGCAACTGGGGGCGGGAGAAAGTAGCGTTTGTTGTTGACAGGGAGGTAGGCACTGGGGAGGGAAAAAGGAGGCCATAAGGAGGATATCCAACCGGGGTCCGTATAGGCGGCTGGAAAACTGGGTGAGTGGTCACCATAATAGTAAGCCGTTTGTGTGGGATTTCTCTGCTTGCGTGTGTCTCTATTTGCTACGTCGTGGGGACTTCTCAGACTGATGGTCTTACATTTAAGAACTATTTCCTGTCCCTGGGACAGCCTGTTTGTCTCCACTTTGTCGAGATGATCCTTGTTAGTGGATATGAAGTCATCCCATGCCTTCCTGGCTTTCCACATTTGTTCACTTTTGAGACACGAGTCTGATACATAAGTTTACGAAACTTTGCAGATCACGTACTGGATTCCTGGGCATGGTCACACCTCCCTTTCATGCATTTTAAATCGTATACATACCTGTAAAAGCATCTGAGCTGAGTCACCACCATGTCCCTGTTTCACTCTCCCCCCGCCCCCCGCCCCCCCCCCCCTCAAGACGTAGGAGCAGCTCTTCCACCTCCGTGCTGGAGTTTAAGTCAGCGTCTCCCTAAGCACATTAACGACCGACATCTCAAAGAGAAGGTGACACAAATGTAGGGTATTTGGGGACCCGGAGAAAGACCATACGGAACGGAATGACTCGAGGGGACCGGCACAGACTCGGCAGGAAGGCGGTACCCAGCAATCTTACAGATTAACGAGGCCCGGGAATGATTAGTGCGATGCTCCTGACCCGCTAATTATTTACCGAACAAAGGCTGGACAGATTAATGAATTCAGCCAGAAGGAAAACATAGGGGCAACCAAAGGGGACACGGTTTCTAACGGTTACGCTCACACACGGGAGCCTGTGGCAGCATCTTAGTCAGGGAAAATGCGTCAGATGTTCCTCAGGTGGGACCTGCTAATTAGCCTCTACGTTAGCCGGTGACTCCAGTGCTCGTAGGCGAGGCCGAGGCGCGCGGGGGGGCGCCGCATTTCATGTTACGCAGAGGTTTGGGGGCGGACCGGGCCGCCGTGCCCACGGCCGGCTGACGTTTCAGACGCGAGCCGCCACGCGCTCAGAGCCAGCAGCCTTTACGGGGCCCTGTCAGGACCCGCCGCCCGTTACTGCCGCTCGCCGTCACTCCAGCACTCTGTCTGCAGGTCTCCCCGGCACTTTGATGATGAAGCCACCTTGATTACGTGGGGGAATCTTTCAGAGGCTTCTGCTTCACACACCGTTGCATCAGATTCCCCATCCAACCCACCAGGTTTATTTTTTGTTAACTCCTACTTTGAGCTGCCAAGGCTGAGCTGACGTCCACAGACGGGTCCGTCCGGCTTGGCCGATTCGTTCCCATTCCAAGACCTCATGGATCCCAGTGTGCATGGTGCTGTGGGATTGACTTGCTGCTCTCAGCTGGTCAGGTATTATTCCCATGCAAATAAAAGCACTTAAGGCTCTGAAACTCACCATCGCCCAAAATAACACTCCCAGGTGTTAACCCTGCCCAGTGGCTGTGCTATAACAGTCAAGGTATGAGTCACTTGGTTCATGGTGTGTTGGCTGCATTACCTCCAAAAGTGGATTAAATAATTTTTTTAAAAAAGAAACCCTTGCAGTTACTGATTGTTCAGGATGTGTGTGAGCAACGGTCCAGCATTCAAGGGTTTCTGTTCTGTTCAATTTTTGGCTTGAGAGCAAAATGGTTATTTTTGTACGTTTGCCCAGCTCGCCTACCCGCCCGTGTCCCCAGGGTGCCAATAAAAATCCTGCTTCTGTCCTGCAGTCCCCCCCCCGTGTCGCCGTGATCTGCTCACAGGCCAGAAGGCCAAGGCTATCACACATGTCAGGTCTCCGTCTGGAATATATGGGATCTGGAATATGTGGTGAATTGTTTTGTTGTTTCATCATGCAGTCATAGACACTGGCCTGTGTATTTAGACTTTTTTCTTTCTCTACTTGTCCAATACGTCAAACTTTATCTACGATCACTTGGATGTGTTTGAGGAACAGGAATTGAGGTTTTATAAAAGTAATTTCTGTCAACAGAGAATGACATTCGCCTCTGCACTTCAACATTATTTCAGATATTCACTCTGTGTATGTTTTTCTTGCAGCTGGGATCACATGACATGGGTCAGATTCAGATTTGGCTGTAGTGCCTGGTCAGGCGTTCCACCTTAAGGGCCCCATCTGTGTCATGACCAGAGTTGGGTAATTCAGGTCCAGAGAGTAAAAGTCCAGACCAAGATTTTGTTTCAACCAACCAGTCGAGTATAAAGTGTCACAGTCTCAGAGTACTCAACTGGTTGGTTGAAACAAAATCCCGGTCTGGACTTTTACTCTCTGGACCTGAATTACCCAACTCTGGTCGTGACCACAGTTCTGAAAGCATATGCTAGCAAGTCGGGGTTTGCACCCGAGCGGACGGCATCGCTAAAAGAGCAGGGAAGTGATCATGCCCAGCACTAACCTACCCATTTCCATAAGTATCCCAGAGAATCAGTGGAGCACAAGTTACCTGGAAGTTAGAGAGTGGCTGGGAACTTCCGAGAGTCGTTATGTAAGCGTGCAGGATGTAGAGCTCTGTAAAGAGCGCACATCGTTGGAGAGCTTTACTCACTGTACCCTCAGACGTGGGCTGGCGGGGGGGGCTGAGAACACACGGGGCAAAGGAGTAGGAGGTGGGGCAATGGCAGGGGGCAGAGCCAAGGTTCATATATCCATCTATCTTCTGTAACCACTGATCCCATGAAGGGTGGTCTGCAGCCTATCCTAGATGCCAAAGGCGAAAGGTAGGGAACAATGACCCATCACAGGACACACAGAGTACCAGCAGTACATTAAATATCCATCAAATGTCTTATCCTGGTCTGGGTTGTGCGGAGTCCTAGAGACTATCACGAGCAGCATAGGGCACAGGGCCGAGACAGGACACGCTCGGGGTGGCATTAAATATGATGATGCTTATTTATTATTAAGCAGAAAATTTAACTGAGGCTGCCTGCCGCCACGGCCCAGCTGTACCTCAAGGCAAATTAATTTCCATAAAAGGCATATATTAAAATTAGAAATGGAACGCAGTTATTGCAGGAGATTCCTGATCGAACTTTACTTGCAAGAACTTTTGAGAACTTTTTAAATATATGTGCGTGGAAAAACAGGTCTTCGGGGAATTTAGACAATTATCGCCCGAGGAACTTTCCGAAGATGGTAGAGGTGACGTGTGTGTATTTTTATCATCCTGAAAATTACTCTAAATTAATTTAAATCTGAAGTAAACAAATAAATAAAAGAATAAACACATTGAGATAGGGGTGTAGAACCATTGCCTGAATAATATCAGTCAGCATTTTATTTACCATCACTTCAAAATGACATGATTCTGCAGCACACTGTCCATCATTATGTACCATGTTTGCTTAGCAAACTAAATGGTCGCCATCTACACCACACCATCGAGCGATTCTGCCCCCAGACACAGCACACGAGCTCCACACTGCTTTCAGGGGGACGCGCATTGACCAGCTCTCCGAATCATCAATAGATCCTCTCAGCAGAAGGGTCTCACTGCACATTGGCTGGGCGGAACAAGTCGATAGAGAGCGACATTGTACAGTAATGACAGCCCATTTATTACCAAATGGCCCCCAGTACTCATTTTCCTCCAGATTCCAGATGCGATATTAGACAGACCCGTCGTGTCCATTTATGCAATTAAGGCGACACTCACAACAATGGCCCTCTGATGGGATAATTCATAAATATAGGGCTTCATGTTGTCGGAGAGCTTGAAAACACGTCATTTTCAATATGGCCAGATAGCGTGACTGTCCGCCAGAGAGCACTCCGGCTTTGATTCCGCACGCTAACAACTAATAACTTTATCTCAGCTAACATGCAGGCCTGCATATACATACACACACACGCGCGTGTGTCTAAGGTGTTAAGAACCTGAACTGAACTGACAGGTGAGGACAAGCAGCCTTCAGTTTGACCAGAACGCTGGATTTGTCACCGGGTAACATAGGGAAGGTTTTTAAATAAAAGAAAGAAACATTAAGGATCACGGTGCACGTTGGCGCTCCTCGTGATTAATTCGCTAAAATGGTCTGTATTTGTTCGTGTGGTTCTACTCAAGTTGCACTTAAAACTGGTACTTAGGATTGAACGATGTTATCCATTTATAATACCTATTAATCATCCATCCATCTTTCCATCACCTGTTATCTGGGATAGGGCCACGGTGAGCCTGCAGACATTTAGCAAGGAACAAAGGGCAAGGAATTATCGCCTCTGTCCAATTAGCTTTGCACAAAGGAAATGGGCGTGGTTACGCTTCATAAAGAATCGATAAGAATCGGTAAGAGCTTCTGTTCTGTTTCTAAGTGACATAATCAACCTAGTCAGTGATACAGTGAGCAAAAGAGCCAGCCTTA
The DNA here is from genome assembly GCA_019775915.2 of Cyphomyrus plagiostoma. Taxonomy (NCBI): domain Eukaryota; kingdom Metazoa; phylum Chordata; class Actinopteri; order Osteoglossiformes; family Mormyridae; genus Cyphomyrus; species Cyphomyrus plagiostoma. The sequence goes on from JABFEA020000046.1 coordinate 10,958,660, forward strand.
CAGTAGGGAGATAGATAGATAGATAGATAGATAGATAGATAGATAGATAGATAGATAGATAGATAGATAGATAGATAGATAGAAAGAAAGAAAGAAAGAAAGAAAGAAAGAAAGAAAGAAAGAAAGAAAGAAAGAAAGAAAGAAAGAAACTTTATTAATCCCTTGGGAAGGTTCCTCCGGGAAAATTAGTCACATCTGTAGAGAATATTACCCACGATGCTCACAGCAACTCTTGGGTGTCATGTGATGATGATGTGTGGCTTTTATTTTCACTGACTTGTCGGAGCAGCACCACGGCACTGAAGCCGCATGCGAATCGTGATCTGGTTTCTCTCAGGGTATTAATAATACAGGTGTGACGTTGCACTATCTGCCCTCCAAGTGCCTCCATTTTGTGCACAGCTAACGGGGATGGGAGTGGGAGGAGGGGGCCAGCGCAGATTCTGAGGAGTCCCTTTTCAGCCCACGGCCTCCGTCTGAGGACCGAACTCGTCTGACACAGCGAGGGTCATAATGAGACTTTTCATTTGCCGTTCACAGAAGGAGCCGTGCTGGCAGATACGTTATTACCCTCATACGGAGCCCACAGCTCAGAACTCCCCATAGCAGCCATCTCTCTGCTATCCCTTTGATACACACCTCATTGTCCCACTACCCCCATGGGGTCTGTGGAAAAGACATAACAAGAAGTAAAAATTAACTTGACTCTCCCACTGTGTGCTGCAAAGGTGATTTTTTTTTTCCGAGGTACCCATGCCGAGGTGAAAAAAAGTAAAGCAAAAACGCTGAGATGAGACCAGAAAGGCAGATGGGACGGTCCACTAATTCCTCCGCTGATTTCCCGAGGAGTCGTATTATCATTATTAATAAATGTTAGCAGAGGGACTGGATCTCCGGATTTGGGTGTCTGGGAAAAAAGCTCCAACGTTCCTGCCTCCTTAACATCCAATTTCATTCTGGTTTCCCCTGTGGTGTGATAAAGGAAGTGTGGATGGATCAAAGCAGAATCAGGGACCATGGCACCTGTGATTCTGGGCCTAACAAAGCGATACCCAAAGCAGCCTCAGAGGACCGACCCAGGAAGCACATGTGACCCTCACATCTCTGCTCCCCACCGATTCACAGAGAGCCTTGCCGTTTAGAAAAGAGGAAAAGACACTATTGCTGGTAGAAACATTATTTCTCGGTCTCATTTATCAAGCATGGTTGTATCTCTGCACCCAAGGGACGTATCGATCAGCTGATGGCCGCGGTTTAACTGAGCGTATCCACAAATGCCCCATCCTTCTCAAACAATCGAGGCAGTACTGACGGATTCCCTGTGGGACCATTACTCTGCGTTTGGTTTGAGTATTCCCTAATTACTGACTAAATATTGACTATCGACGGGGATTATCCTCAAGCTGTCTCAACACAATGCGTGTTTCTCGGTAGTAGATGAAATCATGCTCTGGGCGCTCGAGGAAGATCGGCATGAGAGGGGAGATCCTGGCTGCTGGCTCCGGCTCAAGTAATTGCAGGCAGGTAGCACTAGTTCACCAAGTCGTCCTCAGCAGCTAGCTACTGGGTCACGTCACGTCGAGATCCGCTGCCACTGGCACTGCCTTGGCTAGCAGAACTCGGGAATGATCCATTTCACCCGGCAGGAGCGCTTAGCTAAAACAGCGGAATGCTGTACCATTTGTAGGGGGTTGTGGATTCTGCCTGGTCTCTCAGATTCTCATTAAGGGAAAAAAAAGTCTCCAAAATATGTGGGGTAACAAGAATAAAAACAAATATGTTAAAAAGCTCCCCGGTTGCAAAATGTCAGGACTCATACGCGGCCATAACAGTAATGCGACCTGGCACTGGAACATTTTATTTTCCATTTTTCTTTTTTTTTTTTCGTGCTACGCAGCATTTCGGGTTGTGCTGGTAATGCAGAGCCGCTCCTGGTCGTTATTTGTGCAAGCCGTTCACTACTGCATTTGGATGCGGGGGCTTGGTGTGGCGGCGGGGGGGTGGGACACAGGTCATTCTCGGGTGCCGTTTCAATCTGTCTTATACCTTTTGACAGCTCCCGCTAACGTTTCAGTTTTTTTTTTGTGCGTACACTAACTCCCCCGCCCCCTGGTTAACAGATGTGTGGGGGCCTCCGATTCTTGCCACGCACTTTTATCCGAAACTGTCTGCGTGTCTGCCCACATCATTAGGAACGCCGTGACTGCTGACCGCAGGGATCAGCCAGCCCCGGGGGTGGGGGGGACGCTGAGAAGGGTAAGGGGCAGATAGAGGCCAGTTCATCGCGCCACGTCGGCCTACTCAGCGCGGGAGATTAAAGATGGCCGCTCACGATTCGCCACCCTGAAGGAGCTCCCCAGATACCAGGGAGCTCCATCACACCAGGAAACCGCGGCTCGTCAGCACAGGGGTCCAGCGAGTAAACACGCTTATTCCCTTTCATGCTGATTTTGTCACGGAGGCTTTTAACCAACACTGGATATTTCTCCTGAGGGGATCCGCATGACTACAACTGCCTTAATGATGGGGAGATGTAATTTTCAAGAGCGTCCTCATAACTGAAGCACGGCTCTGTACATTTAAGGGCAGCCCATTCTCCTTTCACAGTCATGCTAATAAGCAAGTGTCTGAGATTTTAATTCTATTAAATATACTGCTGCTTCCCCACGGCTGTTACAGGCTTTGAAATTGGGTTTCAATAAACTGTGATTACAATGAGGTCGGATTTGAACCTGAGCACTTAAACCTTTATTACCTTCTGCAGATTACTGGTGTGGCCTGGGAAACGGAGAGGCCGTGAGCTACTTTGATACTGGGAGCCAATCACATCAAACAGAAGAATCTGGTTTTATTTAACCTGCCGCCGAAGACGCTTTGCCATCGCCATGGGAACAGGGGCGGCAGTTCTCAAGATGGGCTAAGAAGACAAAAGTTAGTCTCCAAAGGGGGGGTGCGGTCTGTGTTCCAGGGACTTCGGACCAATAAAATCAGCCAATCACATGGTCACAATGCAGCTATAAAGCAAAAATTGTAATAAAAATTCATAACAATGCAATTATGGTTTCTTAACACTAACATCGACAAGTACAAACCTTTCAGAGTTAATGAAAAAATGTTTGAACTATTGAATTATTTGGTAAATCTACCATGAAAACTAAATTTGCATTAAAAAAAATTGTCAGTAGATAGAGTTTGTTTATTTGCTGCACATTTCTTTGTGCTTGATCGTGCACTGTTGGAAGTTTGCACT
>JABFEA020000046.1:10978722-10989423 GCA_019775915.2 Cyphomyrus plagiostoma
GGCCGGGTTTGCACCCCCCCCCCCCCTTACACTCACCATGGGCTTGTCCCCACCCCTTTTCATTTGTTTTCCTGGCCCCCCCCCCCCCCCCCCAGTGCCTGCATGCTAGCTGTGGACTCGCTCTCTAGTTCTAGTCCACAGCCAAGTGACGATCTGTCCGCTTCATCAAAACCAGAGGAATGAGAAACAACAAGTAAGGGGGCATTATTACGTCCCTCGTAAATGGCGGAATGAGCCCAAGTGATGGGTACTGGGTACAGAACGTTACAGCCACTAGAGGCTGGCTTTTAGCTCAGAAAATGACCTGCGGCTTTCTGAAAAGTGCTCTTGTGCCATCAGAAGACAAATGGAGGGAGTATGGAACCACATGTTTCACCTCTTTGACCACATTAAATATCTGCTTGGTTCCAGCCAAGATTCCACAATCGTGTATCTGGTCAAGCACTGACAAGGCATCAGGAGGCATCTACCACTCTGCTACGCTTTGCATTTCTAAATTTTGTTCTGCCACTCTCATTTACGAATCAAATTCACAGAAACATGAGATAAAACTGAGATATTTAGACTTCTTTGATCAAAATCAATCAGCAAATTCAACTCCATGATATATAACACACCAAAAACACTATGATCCACCAACCGTGACGATACAGTTAGACCTTGGTGCAGTAATCAGACTGAAATACATAATATTTCTCAGAAAGTTCTCTGTTAAATGAATGATGGGCTGAGCGTTAAAACGATGTCATTATTTTGAGCAATTGGAGAAGGGAGTGTGAATCTCTGTTATTTTTTAGTTAAGGTTACATCACCAGTTTTCTATGTGACCAATATATATCCATCCATTCAACTTGAAACCACTGAGGCCTATCTGGTGTTCAGTAACACTACAAACTTCTCAGTGCAGGGTTACACTTAAGATATCGGTAACAATTTTTGCTGGAACTTCTTTTTATGGTAATGCTGCAGTTCATTTACGTTGAACTCTCTGTGTTAATTTTACATGTAAATTTGACTGGAAAGTACAGCCTTAACACCAGATGGAAATGTTCTCAAAATTAGAATACCACATCTGTGAGCTTTGGGAAATTAAAGGTACAACATGGTTACGGCAAATTTAAAGGTGTTCCAGATGAATCGGAAGTCTCCCTGGGGCTTTAACAACCCTTGAACACCCAGGTTCTCTCAATATTTCAAAGAGGCAAAGCCTGCTTTTCAAAATGTTGAGAGGGTTTCAGTTGGGCCTTGTGTTAGTCTCTCCCTCACGTTCCTGTTCCCTGACCAAAGTTTTTTTCTTGGGGCTATAGCTGGTTGCAGGTAATTCTATTCACACTAGACCTTGATGATCAACCACCATTTGCTGCAGCTTAACCCCAGGATACAACAGAAACCATAACAGTTTTAAGATGGCTGCACTGTCAACTTCCATTGGGAATTTGACTCTGGAGTCAGTCCTGATTATTGCCACACCATCGTTTCACCTTAAATATCTCATTATGTTTATTTTTGTGTTTAAATCACCATACTATGGACCTGGGGTAGGCAGTCCTATCCAAGTAGGGCCATTAGATATGTAGGGTTTTGCTGTTGCTCCCTAGTTTTGGAGTGTAAGCAGGGGCATGTGGCTCAGTGGCCCAAGTTTTGTGAAACATGCCATGTCCTTGAGAGCAGTAGGTCGCTAGTTCAAGCCAGCGGCCCTTTACTGCCATGTTTGCTCTCATCAAGAGTAAGATGGGGAAAGTGAAAAGAGAATTTCCCCATGGGCATCAATAAAATTATTAATTAGATTGCTAATTAGAGGACTGATTGGCTGAGGAGTCCTCACACCCGCTTTGAACAGCTGACCTACAGGTTATCCCAAAAGCCTGCCACCCCTGCTATGGACTTTCAAAGGGAGAACCAAAATTTATCAACTATGAATGTTTTATGTTATTTTTTATAAATATATATATATATATATATATATATATATTTTAGCAAGAAGATTTCTTTCTAGTTTTTAAGTTCCCCTTGCATCATCACTAAAGCAGGTGACCATGAAAATGTGATTTGCACAGTAACTGAAGTATCTATCCTCATTGATTCATTCAGATCGCCTGAGGAATTCTGAAGAATATTATTTTCCTATAGCCAAAAAATAGCACAGTTGGTTACAACAATATCCGTTTACTTGTATCTGTCTGCATACTGGTATGGATATTATAAATAAATGCTTATACCTTTTTTCTGCATTGTGAATGGATGGCTCAAGGTTTTTTTTTTTAACAATAAGCTTTATTCAAAAAACAAAAAGGAATTCCTGAAAAAAGATAATTTGCTGGTTATGATTAGCTGGTATCACCAGGTTCTTTTCAAAGGAACATACACATCTCTGAAAGACCATCTTCACAGAGGATCTTGCTTCATTCACACTTCGTACTGACGACTACAGAAGCACAAGGCTCAACAGTCATAAAATATTCAGGTGGCACTTCTTGTGGGCAGATGCCTTAGTCAATAGATCCTTCAAGGTGCTCAAAGCACTTACAGCGCAGAAACACTGCAGCCGGAGAGAGCTTACGGACTTACATTTTGAAAAAAAAAAGAGATATGATATGCTTTTAGAGAACTAAGGACATTAAGAATTGGTATGTTGAAAGACGTGCAGACTATTAATCACGAGGTGGCATGGTCCTCTTTTCTGAGATTTCTTTTACTTAAAAGCACATCGACTTTTATCTTTGATTCATCAGCCTTTTTTCAAAACTGCAGATGGATCTAAAACATAGATCCCTGCAGGGAGTTTGAGAAATCCCACTGTGGCAAAATGTCACTGATCATTTTTCAGCTCAATAATATTGCATCCTTTAAATCACAGGGCACACGGTATTCTGATTTGGATGCCAGCCATCACCGGGGACACCATGGACATTTCTAGGACCCCTTGGGGGGGTAGAGATTCAACCATCCCTAAACGAAATATTGGCCATCACCCCCATGAGTAAATTTACTCTGAAGCCCGGCTACATTGGGTCTAGAATTGCCAACAATGTACAATCACACACGCGAACACATCTTCAGCTATTTATGGATGGAAATTCACCTAATCTACATTTTTGGAAGCATCTGGAAGAGGTAGAAAATGAAAATTCCCCAAATACAAAGTCAGGAGAAAGATCAAATCCACAAGCCGGAACGTGTACGATGCCTACCGAGCAGCCACGCCACCCACTAATCATACTCTGAAATATTTATTCACAGCTAAAATCTCAATTTCGCACCCATATCTTAGTTTTGAATACATTTTTTACACCATGTGAGGTCCAACAGGAAATTTTAGAACAACCCACAAACAAACAAAAAGTGTTTTCCATTATTATTAACTTAACAAATATTCACCCGACTTCTCCTGGTCAGCGTCCTAGAGGGGCCTGAAGCCTATTCCAGGCAGCACAGAGTACAAGGCTGGGTACAGCCTGGACAGGAGCAATTTAGGGACACTAGTCAAACTGGACTTTGGGAAGAGATCTGCACAATACAGGGAAAAAAAACCTGCCAACTACATGCAGAAAGAGACACATGCATGGAGTGGATGTGCGATTTCAATCTCCAGCCCTGAAAATGTACTACTGCCTGAGCCGCCAGTATAAAGACATCCTAAATTTATTTCTACATATTAGTAATTTAAAAGCTAAATATTGATAAATGCCTCATTTCAAAATATTGATATAATTTAGATATCCGAGTGACTCTTTTTTAAAAAAAATAAAAAAATAGATAACTACATTGCAGATTATCTGCAAGTGACGATTTGCATTTCTGCGGTGTGTAAGGGGGGGGGGGGGTGTTTTTAATGAATTGCAATGCTCAGTCACACGTGGGCGACGAATCAAGTCCGACAGCGCTCACTTTTATTCATATCGAGTCCCTCGAGGGGCCCCCTGATGAGTGTTTGCAGTGAGATTTTGGGGAGAACCTTACAAAAATGTAGGAATAGCTGAATTAAAATATCCTGACAGTGATGTAAAACTCAATTGTAAGTAAAGGTTCAGTTCACTAAGGAATAAATTAACATTATTTCAGAGGGGGTCACAAGCCGTTGGCATCGTGTGATATTATCACTGTCTAATTACGTTGGTGGCATTCGCTAATTGGTTAACAATCAAAATTCTTAATTACAATATGCATAATGTATACAACGATAACTGACCTAATTTTGAGGTGCAATTAGTAGATATATTAGCTTCGTATTATAATTATTAATTTATCGAATGGTCCTGTCGTAAACGTTTTTCATATTAGAAAGTCAGAGGGACGAAAGCCTTCAAGAATGAAATAAATGATAAAGTTTCTGAATTTATGCTAAGCAGCTGGGTTTATTAGGCAGTTTCCTCAATAAATTTCTCCTTTTCCCTTTTCATAACCATGTGCACACAGAATGCCTAATTGACTTCACAGCTCGCCCAAGCTCACGAGCCAATCCTATGACTTGGGGGGGTTGGGGGGGACACGCTGGTGCCACACACACCGATGGCAGAGGTGAAAAGGAGCCCGACGTAGACGAACGCGAGGTAGACCTACGGCCGGTAACCCTAGCCCTCACCTGAAAGCCTCGACTTCCTGGCCGGAGACGCAGAAATCAAGGGCCCCCAGCTCTCCGGGTGAGACACCTGCACACGGCGTGTGACTCGGAAAAAAGCGGGGGCCACATTAACGCCGATAAAGCCAGACTACTCACGGGACAGACAGGCGGACACAGGGAAGACCGGGAAGATCAAAGGTACGGTATGATTCACTCAAGCACAATATGAAGAGGAAGATGAAAACCGCGTTTCAGATCATGATCCGTCTACCGGGGGAAGCTGATTAAATGCTATAATGGAGCGTTATGTAGAAGGACCCAGGAAAAATGCCAGCGACGAAGGGTAGTTTGTCAGCCGTCAAAGCGGCAATGAGCTTGTGCTTAAGCTGTCGTCGTCTCCACCCCCACGTCCACACCCCCGCCCCCGGTGGAAATTCCACACTGTCACCATTGAGGCTTTGCAAACAGAGTGTGGAACGGGGAGTCACAGTGGCAATAATGAATTGTTGTAAAAACTGGAAACAGCATTTAAGATCCTAGCGTTCAGTCTATTTGACTAACAAATACGCGGTTGTCAGGGAGACAGAGGGATGGAGGGAGTGAACTTGTCAGACCTCAGGAGCAGGGGGGGGTGTGTGCGCGCGCGCGTGTGTGTGTGTGTGTGTGGTGTGCGGATGTGCAACGCCTCAAGCAGCCTGTGCTTCAGGATAGCTCTCACCGAGGGGAGAAAACGTGCCGTTTCTGTTCTCGTTGTAGCCTTCTTATGCTAAGCAGTTTCCTGGGAAGGAAGAACCGAGATCGCGAAGGACGACTGGAAACATATCTGCGAGAAATCTGTGCCACCCCATGATCCACAGCTAACTTTCAACCACCACTGTAAAAACGACTGATAGTTTTAAGTATGCCACTCATCCACAGATATTCTAAACCCATGTGCCTTATGGAGGGTCACAGGAGTTCAGAGCCTGTCCTGGAAGCTATGGGTGCAGGGCAGGCAGTACACCAGCAGGGGGCGCCAGTCCTTGACAGGGCACTGTATTATAGATGTGTGTTTAATAGTAATAAACAACACAACCATTTATCCAAAACAGGGTTACAGAGAAAGACTTGATGATTACCTGAAGGAGTATGAGGCTGGCAACCCCAGAGAGTACACCAGGCCCTCACAGTGCCCACGTGGGCGGCACGCCGGGCCTTCACCGTGCCCACGTGGGCGGCACGCCGGGCCTTCACCGTGCCCACGTGGGCGGCACGCCGGGCCTTCACCGTGCCAACGTGGACGGCACGCCAGGCCTTCACAGTGCATACATACACTCTGAGTGAGATACCAGCTGATCTGAAGCCAGCACAGGGCTTACACCCTCCTTCTCCTGGCCCAAGTGGCAGAATCCATTGGGTCATGGTGAGAACTCGTACATTCAATGTAGAGCGGGGCGAAATTAAAAAAAAAAAAAAAAAAAGTGTGGTGTTTTCATTTAAAAATATTAGGATAGAGGAGAGTTGGAAGGAAGCCAGATACGCAGGGAATCGTACATCTGGTAATTACACCTAGCAGTGAAATTTTAAATGAAACTGATAGTGAAAATCTTTATTTTTCATGAATGAGGGAGCGAGTCACAGGCAGGATGTTGAGTAAGGTTTGCCATGGATCCATTTGACAGAAGGGCCAGACGCTCATTCTAAGATGCATACAAGAGTCATTGCAGAAACAGAGTGAAAATTACCTCTATTGGCGATAGACTAGCATCCCCTCCAGGCTCTCAGCTCCTGGAGACCATATACTGGATATGCAGCATGCAAGGTGGGTGGATAAACTTTGATTAATCATGATTTATTTAGCACTTAAAGACACCTATTATTCTGAAAATCAAAAACAGGTTCCTTTAAGTGGTTTGTATGAATCAAACGTTTGCTGCAATAGTCCAGCGTCTCATTGAGAGTTCCCTTCTTAATAGTTAATGAATATGGTTCTTTTTATTTACATTTATTGTGTTAGACAGTATACGGCTGTATTTGCTCTCTTTGGATAAACAGCACAGGGTGTTTATGATAAGGCCTTAAAAAGCTTTTCCTAACTTCCTTGCATTGAATTCGGCCAGTTGGATGCTGGCAACAATAACATAAAAGGCAGTAGGCCTATTTAACAAACACTATAGGAATATCCGCCTACATTATCTTAATGATTAAATATATTTATTTCATTATGCCGCTACCGACATTTAATTATGAAGACGGCGCGAGTCTTTTTTGCAATTTGTCTGTCACGCTTTGTAAATTTTCCAGGATTCCGTCTATGTTTTTTTTTTTTTTTTTTTGTAACACGTACCTTTACTTTGGGGACGGAGACACAAATACTTAGTTATAATTCAGTTACTACTGACGGACAAATCACGAATAAACCATGGACAAATATAGTTACTACTTCAGATAGTACGATTGATTAATCATGATCGACATGAGATCAATATGTAATAATGGGATGTGTGTGGGTGTGTGTGTTGTGGAGGGGGGAGGGATTGGCATGGAAGGTTAAGTGGCTACACCTGGGTTGTGGGGCAGGTGGGTTGAAGAGAGCAGACCGTCTGCTGGTTGCTGGTTAGGACAGACCTCGTTGGTGCTGGGAGGGAGGTGCCGCTCGTATGCCGTTTAGGGCTGCCGGCGGTGAAGCCAGATAGCGGGCGGCAGGGACAGGTTCTGGTGGAGTAGGGAAAGGATAGTTAGGATGGGGGGGTAACTAGGAGGGCATGGTCGCTGCTTAGCCTGGCGGAATTCCCTTTCCGCGGGGTGTCTTAGATGACGGAGTGGTGTGAATGTTCCTTCCCCGGGGGGAGGGGTTCCTGAGTCGCGGGGGGGGGGAAACGTTATGTTTTAGTCTTTGTAATTATTGTTGCATGTTTGTTTTGTCTCTTTTAAAGTAAGCAGCGTAGCCCGCTAGGGATCGGGACGGGACGATAGAGGTGGGACTGGTTCCGTCACGTCTGCCTGTGCCCGAAGTGTGGGGAATCACTGAATATTGCCGTGCTACCCGTGTGCCATGCCCTAACAAGGATGTTGTGTGCTGTGGGATCCACTGAGTGGTAATGTAGGCTTACACACGTATGGTTGGTTGGTTGCGGGGAGACAGCGGGGCTGAACCCTTTGGGAACCCAGACCTGATCCGATGGGTCGCTGGATGAATTGTACTGAATAAAATTCTTTATATTTGCAGTGGGTGTGTTGTGGTGGTCTATTCTCCTCTTGTAGCCTCCGACGCAATTGTAGGTTTATTACAATATTTTATTAGTGCCATTTCTAATAGTACTATGATAGTCTTTGATCGTCAGATTCTAAATATTCCCCTACAAGTTCAAAACTGATACCGACCAGAAAGCAATATTTGTGAGGTGAATTTAGCTATCCATTACTTTATACTGATAAGTTCTGATGGAGACTTAAGTTAACGGTCAGTGTCACATTTATACACGGAAAAAAAACCCACAAGAAATAACACGGATTGACGCAGCAACTGACTATTCGGCAAACGGTATGTTACATATAGTGCAATTAAACAAGTCACAAACGGTCCTAATAACTTCAAACAATAGGACCATAGCTACCTATGAACGGGAAAACGTCTTACATCCCAACCTTATATAGGACAAGAACATTCACCTCTTCTGCCTACTTAAGCAGTTTTTTTTTTAAATATCCAGCACGTTAGTTTATAGGTGGCTGCTACATTGGCCACCTCCTATGCAGTCGATCAATAATTAGAAGGCGATTGGATGGACGTAGGTTTGGGTACCGACTGGAGCTTGGCAGAAGTCCAGGGAGATTCCTACACAGAGGTTCCCGTAAGAAGAGGGCGTCTGCAAATTAAAAAAAAACGAAGTATGTGAACACCTTAGTCCATTGCACTTCTTTATGATATCCTTATAATGGGCGTCAACGGAGAGGAAAATGCTTAACGTGAGCATTTCCTAATTTTGGATTTGATTTACAATGATTAATAATCTAAATTTCACAAACATATCTGATCATAGACTCACCTTTTCTTTGCAGACACTTCAGATTAATTTACCAGTGCCATTTTTAATAGTTATACATCACTGTTATATTAAACTTCTGTTATTAGCAGACCATCATACCCTATGTAATGTATATTGTAAAGAAATACTTAAAAAAAAAAAAATGCAAAAGTTTAACTGATTAAAATACTACAACGTACAAGAAATAACTTTCACAAAACCTAACTTGGATAAAGTACATCTATACACAATAAATCAGCAAAGTCACTGGCCATTGTTTTCCATTAATAAAGTTCTACAGGTTTACCTGACTCAATAGGGAAGCTATTGAGTGGCCCATCACAGGTTAAGCTACATAGGTTAAGCTAAGGTGATGGATTCTGTTCTGTGTATGCCCACCTTTATCAGATAGTGGAGCTTTCAAACTTTGGCCCAGTTTGTCAGTTTTGTGCAGCTCAGAGAGCTTTAAAGTTGATACAGTCCTGATGCCCTTTAATAATGATGTGTGAGGTCAGGGTTCACGCTGGCTTCTTCCTGTAGCAGATTTCACAGAACAGGACGTTTTTATATTCAACTCAATCCACAGTTCAGAAATGGCAAGAACCGCAAGCTCAACTCTCCTGAAAGTTGTGGCATACATTTATATAGCAGCTGGAGAAAATTCAGGCGTCTGACTGGACAGTTACAGATGTTCCAGAACAAGCAAATGGTTATAACTGGTGTTTCTGCCATTGTGTATGCCTGCTCAATCATCAGGAACTCACCAATAGGGTCAGCTGACAGCCATGAAGCCAGGTTGTGGATTCACTCCCTAGTTGAAGACTGCAAGCCAGTAAAAGTCAGAAGATCAGGCCTCTCACAAATAAAGCTGTTATACTACAGGAGAAAGGTGCAGTCATATGTTGCAGAAATGAAGGTTGTGTCTATGAGAGAAAGTAGAACTCCCACACAAACACTAGGAACTGGACCCTGTGATATTCACAAAAATGTAAGGATCACAGTGAGGGGAAACAAAGAGGTGAAGGCAGGCATGGGGGATACCAAGGGGCATTATCTGAAGCAAAACACAACAAGTAAGGCTAAAGGAAATGGAACACAAAGGGTCAAAACTAGGCAGGAAGAGCAGTGGGAAAACCACAGGGTGCAGTCAGCAGTATAACATTACAATGTAACAACACAATGACCAGACTGGGGAGCTCAGGACAAGAAAGCACTATATACATCACAGATGAGGGAGCAGACAAGAGGCACCTGGGATCATCCACATGAGAGCTGAAACGAGAGGCAGGTTTAAATGAAGAACAGGTGTAGCTCATTAGCACCACACCACAGGGAACACAGGGGGAAAAGGCATGCGGGGCGTGACAGTAAGGGGGATCCAGAGTACAAGGATCAGAACATTTTGTGTCAATTGTAGGCAGTGGTTTCATATTAAGTGCCAAAAGTCATCTGATCTTTTAGTCATTGCATGTACCAACTACCCAAAATGTCTAATGTGTTCAAGCTGAATCAGTAAATGTGGCATTTTGATTATGAAAAAACACTTTGCAACACAATGCGGGTTGAGAAATCTTCAGGTCATTCATGGTCCTTTTTTGAATATTCAATTCAATCTATTTTTTATAGCATGTTCTCACAACATTTCATTGTCTCAAAGTGCTTTACATTATCACCGTCCAAAACCCCCAGTGATTAAGCCAGAGGCGACAGTAGCAAGGAAAGAATCCCTAGAAGGATGAAACCGTAGGAGGGACCAGACTCAGAGGGGGAGCCCTTCCTCCTGGAGCTGGCAAGGGACGTCAAACTCCCAATTCACATTTTAACAGTCTTAACATTTGAGACACAAAGTGGGGAGCAGGGAGGTGATGACAGGCAAGTGGTAGAGCTGCTTCAGATGGTGCGGTGAACAGTAGTACGGCAGCAGGGCATACTGGGAAGTCATCACAGGCAGAAGGGCATCGCATATAGTCGCAGGCAGCGGGGTAGGCAGGATATCTTGAAAATTTGGGGTCTCCAGGTCTATGTTCAATTATGCGTTTCAACAAATGCATGGTCAGCAAGGCACTCTCGAATTACACCTGGGGGGGGGGGGGGGGGGCACACATAAAGCACCACCACACCACGGAGAGGGTC
>JABFEA020000046.1:10992689-11005656 GCA_019775915.2 Cyphomyrus plagiostoma
CCCCCCCCCCCCCCCCCCCCCCCCCCCCCCCCCCCCCCCCCCCCCCCGCCCCCCCCCCCCCCCCCCCCCCCCCAAACCTGCTGCCAAAACTAAAAATGCAAAGAGGCGCAGTTGAAGGGAAGGCGGATTTTTATATTGCAGTCTTCCACTTTAATCATTCATTCTCAAGAGAAAGATGTCAAGAACATTAAAAGTGTCTTTAAGTGACCGGATACTCTGCAGTGTGAGGAAGAATCCCCACCAGTTCGGCATCAGTGATACAGAGAATGTTTGAAACTCCGACTATACAAGCTCAGTCACCAGTAGTCAATTCATGCTTAAAGCGAGTCAATTGCAGATGTACATGCATGATACTCAGCACCGTGTTTAAAAACGAACTTCAGACCGGTTGCCTCCTTCAAAGAGACGGAAATCTTCTTACTTACTCGCAAATTCTTTGGGAGATCTGCAGTACCTTTGGAAACTGTTTACGTCTTGGATTTTTTTTCTTTCAGATGATTATAGCGGAACAACAACATTTAATTCAGTTTTATTACCAACTTACACTAGTGTACAGTGGGATGCAAGGCTTTTTATATGAGTCGTGGTGCTGCTTTTGACAAACATGACTATGCTATAACATTTACTGTACAAAACTGAACAGGGATAGCGCATAGTATAGATGATGATGATGATGATGATGAGAAAACCCTTTATTGTGGTTGTAATACACCATGTCACTAGTCACAAGTACCAGCGAAAAGCAGGCCATCAACCCGACCATGAATATGCAAACATCACATTATAGGGGGTAGACAGGTCAGGAAGACAGGGGATATAGGAAAAAAAAAAAAACAAAGAAACAGGATTACATGAGGAAAGAGGGGGAGAATAAAAAAAACAGCCCCCAGACTGTACTCCAGTAGGGAGTATAATGTAGGAACTGAAAAAAACACCCCAGCAACATAAGCACATGATCACTACACCTCACAACATAAAACTCGTGACTTGCAACAGGGGAGGGAAATGGGGATGTATAGATTTACAGTATGAAATAATGTACACATGTAATAGTGTGTACAGTATATATAGTGTGGCAGTGCATACTTGGAATTGACAGAATTCGCAAATGCTACATGAAGAAATCAATTTAGAACAGGTAGAGACTAGGACAACATGGTGATTCAGTAGCGAGAACTTGTGCCTCACACCTCCAGGGTACTAAGTCAGAATCCTTCTTCTGCTATGAGGTTGCATGTTCTTCCAATGTCACTTGGGTTTCTCTCCCTTAACCCCAAGATGTGTAGTTAGGCTAACCGGTGTCTCTAAACCAGTGTTTCTCAACCAGGTCCTCAGGGACCAACCGATAGTCCTTGTTTTTGTTCCCTCCCAGCTCCGTGTCTGACAGTCCACATTTTTGCTCCCAGCTCCCTGCCAGACAGTCCACATTGTTCTTCCCTCCCAGCTCCCTGCCAGACAGTCCACATTTTTGCTCCTTCCTGGCTCCCTGCCAGACAGTCCACATTTTTGCTCCTTCCTGGCTCCCTGCCAGACAGTCCACATTTTTTCTCCCTCCAAGCTCCCTGTCAGACAGTCCACATTTTTGTTCCCTCCAAGCTCCCTGTCAGACAGTCCACATTGTTCTTCCCTCCCAGACAGCCCACATTATTGCTCCTTCCCAGCTCCCTGCCAGACAGTCCACATTGTTCTTCCCTCCCAGCTCCCTGCCAGACAGCCCACATTTTTGTTCCCTCCCAGCTCCCTGCCAGACAGTCCACATTTTTGCTCCCTCCCAGCTCCCTGCCAGACAGTCCACATTTTTGCTCCCTCCCATCTCCCTATCGGGGAGCAGATAAAACAAACACTGTCTATGAGTCCCCGAGGACTGCATTGGCAAACACTGATCTAACAAATAAGTTGATGAGTGCAATGAAGTCAACGATGCAATAGTGGCTTGGTGGGGAATAGACACTTCCAGTATAGGAGTAACATGTACTTTAAGAAGCAATCCTTAATGACCATTCTGGGGATTAGATCAGTACAGAGAGGAGTACATGATTCGGGGTTACGCATTCTACAGGAAGGCCACCAACTGGGCGTCGGTGTTCAAACAATGGCTGTGTTTGATTTCCAGAAATGAGTCTTTGGATCAGGTGGTGTTCTGGATGGGAGGGGGGTGAGATGGTGACGCCTGTCTCAGGGATTGCCACAGTGTCACGGCTCCTGCTTATCTGCCGACGACCACATCACTTTTCAAGGCAACCATCTTGCAGGTATCTATTGTGGCAGCTTATCGGCTCGCTGGCTCCCTTGTGTGTCGGGACAGTGGGAGCTTACTCTGTTGTAGGAAGTCTGTTAAAGAATCCATGAACAAAGAAGGGGGGGGGGCAGCAAATATGGGGAATTCCAGCAGGGGGGGCAACCTTGTGCTGCTTCTGGGAAGGGTGCCTATTTGAAATGGTGGAGAGCTTTTAGGAGATATTTTTAGCAAGGTAGGAAGGGGGCGGGTAGAACTGTGTGGCCTGTTGGTGTCTCCGCCTCCACCTGCTCTCCCCCGACACCAGCCGAGGCCAAGGTGGAGCTCCGTAATCCGAACTCTGGCAGAGAACGCAGCCTGGGGAGCCAGCATGGGGTAACACCCTGAATGTGCCGTCAGCCCATCACAGGGCACCGATATACAAGTCTACCGTATTGACCATTTAGAACCGAATTTCTCAACCCAGTCCTCGGGGATCCCCAGACACCCCATGTTTTTGCTCCCTACTAGGAGCTGGGAGGGAGCAAACATGTGGACTGTCTGAGCATCCCCCCGGACCGGGTTGAGAAATGCTGGTTTAGAGACACTGTTTAGCCTAAGTACATGTATGAAGGTAATGGGAGAACACTGGGATACCCAGAAAGAAACCCATGTGACATGGGGAGAACATGCAAACTTGCGGCCGGAGGAGGATTCCGACCTACAACCCTGGAGGTGTGAGACAAAAGTTCTGTCCACTTAACAGCTATGTTGTCCTACCCCGATGAGCCACAGCTGGCCCTGGTATTTACCTGAGAACAGGTGTGGCTCATCAGAAGCCGGGGAGGATAGAAAACCTACTGGACAGTAGCTCTGCAGGACCGAAGTTTGAGACCCCCTGTCCTAGTCTCCACATATTTTAAATTTATTTCTTCATACAATATTTACCAATTCTGTCATTTCCTAGCATGCACTACCAGATTATATATACACACACGTTTACACCATTGGATATCTATATTGTATTGTGTGTATTACTTCATATTGTAATACTGTACTATGCTCTGCTCTTAAAAACACGATGTTCTCGATATCTTTCTCTTCAGAACAAACACTGGGCTGGAGTAACATACAGAACACATGCAGAATGACAAAGTTTTCAATAACACAGCGCCATATAGAGCCCCCATTCAAATCTGGCCTGCGATCCCAAATCCAGGCCTTGTTTTCATTTCACCCCGACAGTTTAATAATTACCGATTCTGATTGGTCAGAGGCTTCACACCTGCTTCGCAGATGAAGGCTGGAAAATCACGAGGGCCCAGGCCCTTAAGCCCGATTTGAATAGCCCTGATATAGACATTTTTCCCCACACGATCCCATTCTTTCACCCTGATGTGGCTGGTAATGCAGCAGCATTTTCGCCATGCAGTCACAACAGCAGCAACAATGAGGGGGTCTGGAAAGCACCACAGTGCTCTTTGTAAACATGACAGCCATAGTTATCTTTCCATCCATTTGGGAACAGGGGAAAAAAAAAAAACCAACAAACCTAAGACGGATACAAACCATTACGAGAGATGAAGCACTGAATTTTAAGGTCCAAAAGGAGAAACAAGAGTTGGCACTTTACTCCCACTGATCGTTGCAGAATTTTTTTAAAAAAATGGCAATGTTTCTATAATCATCGTACTGAGGTCAACACCAGTACAACATTCTCTGCTCAACAATGTACCCTTGCATTTTAACTTAATTTTTGTATTTCACTATCAAAATGGCAGTAAAAAAAAAAGAGAAACTTAATCATCATTCTAATTAATCTAGAATGCAACTGGACATATCATCACAGGGCAAAACTAGCATCTCGGAAATAGCATCTTACAGTAGACTTTGATCCTGCGGCCTGGTAGAAAATGACATTTTGTCATGTCTTGGCTAAAATTCTAAGCAGTGGGGAAAATCCTATGGAAGCCATAGAATCCTTTTTTTGTATTAATTTCTAATACAAAAGCTAATCACATATTCAGATTTGTGTGGCAGCGTTTACAGTGAAATAACTCAATAACAGCAATAACTCTAAAGGTCTGAAGGCGAAAGCCAGGGCACTTGACTGACCATCTGGCGACATTCAGCCAAGCGCGAGATACAGATTCATGCAAGTGTCTCATCCCAACAAGTTTCTCTCCTGTGGTGGAAGAATGTAACCCCCAATATTCACAACTTCAGCAATATTAAGCAGTGCAGAGAGAATCTGAAGGGAAAAATAACAGCTACAGATTTATCTTCACCAGCATAACCTGATAGGGATTTTATACATCAGCAGCCCAATTCTTATTTCTGTGGAAAAGGTCAACTCTACCTTCTACTGACCTTTCTCCATCTTGAAACTGACACTATCCTGCCTTCTTCCAGGATGCACCATCAGCTGTAGATTCATCATTCACGGTAGTCAGATTCATGCTGATGCATCGATGCTCGATAACAGCGCTCCCCCCCCCCCCCACATAGAAGGGAGGCCCCAGCCAGACCAAAGGAAGCATGGACTGCAGCCTGGACACACGGTAATTATTCTGATCAAATGTGTGTATGTGGAGAAGCGCGGGGGGGGTGTTTAATGAACCTGTCTAGCCAGAATAAGCATCAACAACATGCTATAAAGCTCTTTATTTGCTTGAAAGCATGCAACTGCTAAAATTAGTCCATTATTAGACCATGATAAAAGGAATAAAGTACATAGTACACATTGATGTCCCACACTGGCTGACAGCCACCATTACACAAAGACACCACTGAGATTAACAGAAGTCTGAAAGTTTTAAAAACAGCAACAGGACACAAATTAAGTTAATGCAAAACAGCGGCACCATTCCAACAACCAATACGAAGATTATATACATAAAAAGAAAAAAAGACATTATGGGTCTTGGACAAAGAGAGAGAGACACACACACCAAAATGGCCTTTGGGGTGAATTAAACACCTGCATGAAGATGCAGTTTCGGAGAAGCGCCTCGTGTTCTGCGAGGTGGTTTTTTTTTTTTAGCAGCCGGATTTCACGGCCGTCACAGCAGGTGACTGGTGGACCTGCTGAAGGCCATGCACTTCCTTTCAAAGGAGGACGGCAGGTCACCCAGGGATGGGGAGTGGAGGCCCTGTGGAGAGGGGACAGCAGCCTATAAGAGACACTCACACACCATCCCGTGTAAACAGCAACACAAAACCAGCATTACCTGCGGAATCCCTTTGTCTGGGGACTTTCTGAAAGTCAATGCGATATGTATGCTACAATTCGTATAGTACTGTATAGTCATTACTCTAAGCTTGACTGCCTACAAAATTAATCTAGCAGGGAAAAAAAACACGTTTAAAAAGAACAGGATTGTGCTGATCTGTAGCAGGTTACGATGAGGCCAAAACAACATCCTGCTTGGCAGTTGTTAATAGCTAGATATTAGGTTGGCAAAATCATGGACATCATAGGCAAGGGTGAATCTAGGATTTTTTTTTTTTTAGGGGGAGGAGTCATCATTCATACAAAGGGGCCAACCTCATTAGGAAATATGATTAGAATTAGGGAGTGATAGGGGGCAGGGCCCTTCAAGGGTCAATCAGCTTTCAGACCAGTGGCCCCACCCCTGCATGTGCTTCAATCATAGAATGGTGATAAACATTCCAAGCTGAGGTTTGCGTTGACAGCGGCTGGCTGGGTGTGAGCGTGCACCACCACCCCCCCCCCCCCCGAACAGACGCATTCCAACCTTTGCACTTCTGTAGACTGATACCAGCTGCATTGTTTCTTTTTAGATTAACAATTTAATGCAGCATTGTTCACGTTGGTTACTGCGTATTGCAGTACAAAGCCTGGCATACGCGACTCCCCCCCCCCCATTTAGCAAGTATTAGTGACAGTCAGCAATAAGGATGCAGCACTGGGTGCAGGAAAAGGCATTCAATGCAAGGCTGCCGAGGTAATTCCAGGAAGCTCCATTAGGGGGTGCTCAAGAGAACAGAAGAAAAAAAAAAAAAAAAAAAAAAAAAGGTTAAAAAAAACTGCCTTGGGTCTACCGTGTGCACCAGAGGTGTAAGCACTTCGGGACTAGGACCTAAGCACTAGGACTGCTCAATGTCAGCGTTACGGACCAGGGCAGCACAGAACAGGACTGACCCAGAGCTGCAGGGTGGAGATTAAGAGATACTTTATGGATTTAAAATTTTTAAAGCGCCACTTAACCTCCCCACCACCTTTGCAACTTCACAGGTCAAATAAATAAAAAACTCAAACAGCGGCACAAAGCCGCTACGATCCAGGAGAGGGTAAGAGGCAGCGCCGGAAACGGTGTGCTGACAAAAATGCAGTCAGTCTACGTTCGGATTAAAAGGGAGAAGAAAAAAAAAAATTTTAATTTGATTGTATTCTGCTCGAGCACAATTACAAATAAGCCGGCAGGGGAAAGACAGGTCACATAAAATGCACTCGTGCATTAAAACCACACAGACGCATGTTTCAACTTGTGTCCCCGGGCTTTCCTTATTGACTAACACCACAATGAATAATTCCTATCCAGAGACCCAAACACTGGGAAGGCAGCGGATTCTGTTCTTAAAAATCTACGGGGGCATTTCTCTCTCGACACATAAATGAAGCCGCTAGCCGGATGCAGACGCGTCAACCCACAGTCAGCGTGGGGTGGCCTTCCAAGTGGGCGCAGTGCTCCGGGTCGTGCAGGGCGCTGGAGCACATCACAGCCCTCTGGATCACCCGCTTGGGCGTCTTGAAGGAGAAGGCCCTGGTCACCTGAAAAGCACCCCCAGTCCACACAGTCAGCTCCCGGTTAAAAGAGCACCCCAGAAGCACAGCAGCAGAGTGATATGGTAACAGCCAATCACGGCTACTCTCCGGATTTCCTATTAGCTCTACACTGAGAACCATCGCTAGCGTCGGTCATTATGAAACGCTTATCATCTAGGACTCGTCACACCTTCCTTGACGTCTTCTTCAAGGCTCTGGATGCCCGACTCAAGGTACTGTCCATGTCCTTTGTGTTCACTTGGATCGATTCAGGATCGGCGTAGTGAATTAGATCTTCCTACAGAACATTAAAATGTAAAACCCAGTATTTATACAGTATATGAAAGAGTTGCTATTGAAAGGACAGTAAAAATTGGATTCAATGGTCACGTCGCCACCCAGTGGACGAATCAATGCTGGCAGCACACCTGCAGGATGGTGATAAATCTCCGTGAAGATAAATCACTAAATTTTGTATTGCAGAACATTTTGCCATTAGGAGCAACTTTTCTTTTCTTAAAATCAGACCTACTGTGAAACATTTCAGACGTTGATTGCAAAGTGGCTGCAGCTCTGACCCGCATCTGAAAAGTGTAACTTTGTTTTTTATAATAAATCAATAGCAGCATATAATGATACATCGAGAATATTCCCTGTGGACATTATGGATAACCTCCATGTTCTGTAATATCCTTTGCAGACTGGCAAGCAGAGGTCATTTAGTTGGGAAAGTTTCATTTAAATGAAACAACATTTGGGGGGGGGGGGCTGGGGACTTCCAGCCAAATTAGGTCAGTCATACTCCATAGTCCCATAGCGAAAGAAACGCCAGTTCGAGTTTAAACCCTTTGTCGTTTATATCATAATCAAATGAATTCCACCACATCAGAGTCATGACTGCCAGACTGCTCTAGCAACACTACAGCAGTCGGTATTCAGTCTGTAATCACTGTTGGCCACCCCGGATCTGAGCAGCTGTTAAACAAATAATTAAAACTTAAATCCCTCCCTCGCCCAGTAGGAGGTGCACTTACCGCATCAGCCTTACAGATGGTGTTGGCCACTTGTCGGCAGAGCGTTCTCAGCCAGACCGTCTTGTCCATGTCCTCAGCTGCAATCTGGAAGCTGAACAACTGGTACTCCTGCTCCGTGGGTTGGTGTACCACCAGGGCAAAGGCGTGCAGGCAGTCTGCGCCCCAGACAGACCGACATTCAGCCAGTCACATAAGGGTAGTGCTGAGGGATTTCATTCTCATTTCGATTCCCCTATAATATGAACTACGGATTTTTATTCATTTGTTTCTGTGCAGAGACTGTTGACACTTCATCTGGGCATGGAACCATCTACCCAGCTTTCACAGAGAGGCCGGTTCCCCTCTCTCAAAATGACATCAGGGGGAAAGAAAACGATTTAACATGTTTCTAAAGGCGTCGCTTCATCAAGCCGCTATTCATCGTTATGGTAATGAGATTTAGAAGCCACGCCCGCATCAGGGAATAAAAATGCTCACAACCTTTTTGCCCGAGATCTGATACCTTGTGGCCTCGGCGGAATGGAAAACAAGAGCGACAATCTGGAGTGAGGCTCTTCAGCCCAGGTCCTGGGGGGCAGGGGGGTTCGGTAATTTCAGCCTTTTGTTCCAGCTGGGGTCTCTGCCACCTGACTCCACTACATCAGCGTCCTGATTAAATCAGCTCAGCCCCATTTGCTAAGCTCTAGAGGAGTGGGCTTCACGGCAAGCTGAGACCCAGCCTTGAACCACCCCACCCCACCCCATCCCAACCCCCCTCTCAGCAATCATCACTAATTCACGCTGAAAGGCTGCTCACCCTCAGTCTCCTGCAGGTCCAGAACCCTCCGGATTTGGGAGAGAGGCATGAGGGCGACATGCTTCAGCGTGGCTGGGGGCCGCATGGGACCCAGCGGACCCTTAAATGTCGCCAGCGCCTTGTTGCGCTTCCTCGCGATCTGGAAACGATATTGGAGCTGATGTTAACTTTCCGCTCTCCCCGAACCTCAACCAGGGGCTGGTGAGGAGGCGTGGTCAAGAGCCAAGACATTGAAAGGAGAACAGAAGTGACGGCTCCTTAACAGAAAACGCCCCAGTCCGTTAGCAGGCCACTAACTGCTCGTCCCAAGTCCAGAATGGAAGGAGGAGGTAACAATAATATAAAAAAAAGAGATCGATAAATAATTGAGAAAACCCGCTGGTTTCTTTCCCCCTCATTATCAAGCTCGTCCGACATTCTTGAATCAGTAGGCTTAAGATTCGGGGTTTGATTGCCAAATCCTGGCTAATGCGACCCACCGCTAATGAGCAAACCAGTAATAAAGTGCCGTCAGCAGCTTTAATGCGCGTCGCATAAATAATTCATTTTCATAAACACTGCTGCGCTTGCTTGTCGCAAATAAAAAGTGCACTTTAAGCATCTTAGGCAGAAAGGCCTCCAAATCTAAAAGCAGGCAAGAGTGAGCTGGTACCTGAACAAGTGTGCGCACGCTAAAAATGAGAGTGCAGCCTGCGCTTCTGAAGAGCGAGCTGGGGTAGATTTAAAATGAGACTTAAAATGCAAGAATCTTCCCTTCACCACGGGAAACAAAGAAATCATCTGGAAAAACAAGCCTTTGCTCCACACTGTATCAAAGCTAGCTGATGAATAATGGGACCAAACCTTAGCAGGCACCCCCAACCATCCCAAGTTAATTATTTTATTGTATTCTCACACCATGCCAGCAGCCAGGGCTATATTCAGGATAGGGGGTTCCCAAAGTGGCGGCCATATTACAAGATAGAATATGTCTAGGAAATTGAGAAAAAAAATGTATTCTATTTGTACTGTGAGAACACTCAGCTGCATGCAGATGCAATTTACTGTTGGCAAAAACAGGGATCTGTGGTACTCTGATTTTGTGAGTCAAGGGCTAAAAAGTTTGGGAACCCAAGTTTATAATTAATATACCTAGAGTACAAAACGTAGAACTGCCTCCGATTTCGTAAAAGTACCCGGCAAAGTATCGATAAGAAACGCCCCCCCATCCCAAAAAAAGCTTATTATTGGAATCCACAGGTCGCAGGTGCTGCCGCCCCCACGTCACCTCGAGACAGTCGTTGAAGAGGAAGAGCGTGACTTGATCGCCGCGATGGCAGGGGTGTTCACCCAGTGCGATGGTCTCCATCCTGTGGACCAGGGTTCGATGAGAAGACAGGAGGTTGGCCTGGGCAGGGAGAGAGATTAAGAGGATTTAGAAAAGGCCCTATTAGTGACGACGAACAGAAATACAAGCCCGTACGGGGGGAGTCCTTAATTACTGCAAAGGGGTAGCGTTCAGGGCTACTGGGTCCCCATTGGGGGCCATCCATCCTTCC
The DNA here is from genome assembly GCA_019775915.2 of Cyphomyrus plagiostoma. NCBI lineage: Eukaryota > Metazoa > Chordata > Actinopteri > Osteoglossiformes > Mormyridae > Cyphomyrus > Cyphomyrus plagiostoma. The sequence continues at coordinate 11,003,062 of JABFEA020000046.1, forward strand.
GACCGGCACGCCGCGATAAGACGCTCCCGCCAAATCACCGCGGAGATGCCCACATTCAGTCCCCCGTGCCATGGCAGCGAGCGGCATAAGAGCCATAAATCTGAGCAGACTAGCCGGAGTCGCTCAAATGCCGGACGCTCCGAAACTTACCGGACAGCCATCAACTTCGTAAACTACGTCGAAGATCTGTTTCTGTCCTTCGGTTTTCCTCTTGTCCTCGTTAATGTGCCTTAAAAAGAGATGCACATTATCAGATACACACACGATGGTCTACCTATCTAAACGTGGACCTTCCAATCATTTCTATGGGAGAAAACCCTAACCCCAACAATAGCAACCCTAACCCTAAACAAATTTTTAGTTTTTTGACCGCAGTCACAGATTTTTATAAAATTGATGTTATCCAAATGGCAACCTGAAAAATGTAAGGAAGTAAGGAAGTTTCATGTTTTACCGCACTCTGGGGACATTTCGGTCCTCAAATGTGATCTACACCCACCCATACACCTTTGCACTGATGAATAATGAATTTATGAATAATTTTTTAAAATATACCCAACCAGTTTTTTTTTTTTAAAACTGAATAGTTTAATACAGATAAAAAGTAACCACTACTTACGTCATAACTTCCTTGAGCGATTCGATAGCTTTTCCCAGAGTGACTTTATCAGGGTTACTCTCTGACGTGTGCTTCCTTATATCTGGGCGGGGGGGGACTGACTGTTAATCGCCATATTGGGATCCCGGCGTCCCTGCGGGCCACGGCGCCTCACCGTTGAGCAGCAGAGCCATGCTTGGCAGCCGCTGCACAGGCCGGATCAGGAGCTCCACCAACGTCTGGCGTCCGCATTCCGCTTTCGCCTGGTTGATCTGAGACACGCAAAGCCGCGACCCAGACAGGCAGGTGACCGGAAATCAGTACGTTCCGGACGGCTAAATGGCACACGGGCCAGTGAAGCTGCAAAACCTCAAGCAATTTCCCCACACAAGAGGGGGCTGCTGTCCCCAGGAGCACAATTCCCTTAGGGCTGATTCCTCAGTGGCCGAAAACCATCGGAACGAAATACTAGCTTTAAAAAAAATTAAAAAAAAAAAAAAAAACCCATTATTGCACATTACCGCCAGCCACCAAAGCTTCCTACGACATTTAATAAGCCAGATTTTTAACAGTTCATTATCTGTCATGGTTTCCCATTTGGACAAGTTTTTGAACTAAATACTGTATAAAATGCAGCCTATCTACACGTATCCATTACAAAAATAATGCCACTTTCACATTATGCAACTCAACAACTTCTAATTTGAATGTGACTGGCACAGCCTGGCAGGAACTGACCCACGTGGAGTTAGAAACAACCCGAGAGCCGATTATCTGCAAGCGAACAAAAGTGTGAGTTGTACCATGTGGGCGAGCATATTGAAAAATGGGCAGCACTTTTTGCCAGTAAAAATTCTGCCGTTGGATTTGGACCCCATTGACGGCAAAGTTTCACAGCAGCAAGACTGACTGCAATCCCGTTCTGAACAGGCATTTTCTTGGTCAGAAGGGCTGAACACTTGTAGGACCCCACCAAGGGAGTGGCCCTACCTTCAGGAATGCGTGGAACCTCGGTTTCGTCTTCTCGCATCTCACTATAGTGTCCTTGCTCATTTCCAAGAAGTTTATAAACTGGGGGTAGGCCCTTACCAGGTCTCTGGACTAACACACAAACACACACACACACACACACATTTTAGCATCTGTATGAAAGAAAAAAAAGTTACGAAGAAATGGATACCGCGAGCACACTTACATATTTCAGAATCACATTCCCGACGCTTCCGTCTTCTGACCAGTTCATCACAAGATCCTCCAAATCAGCCTACAAATTAAATTAGGGCAATTTCAAAAAGAAAACACACACACACACACACACACACACACACGTAGAAATAAAATGTAATTTTTACCTTTATTCTTGTGTGAACTTCATATATGTCAGGAATGCTGCCAAAAATAGTCTTTATCTCCTCCTGGGCGAGAATAGGACCACCGACGAGTCCTCCTTTCTCTAGAGGATGTTTGAACAGCTTTAAAAAATAAAAAAATAAATAAAAAACTTCAAACAAGTGGTGGCCCTACAGTTTTGGCTGATGATACGACATCATGGTTAATAATTTATAAACACTACGAAACTACTAGAATCTAAATTAATGGAGGGGAAATAGGAGTAAAGGGGTGAGGGGAGGAGCCTTGATAGCAGAAGAGTCATGTGACATCCAAACCAATCATGTGTGGATACAACTGAAGGGAATGCAGTCGAGGACGGACCTGGAGAACGGTTGTCAGGATGTCCACGTAGTTGCTCTCGGTCTGGTACAGCTCCTTAGAGACCTGCCACCGGGCAGACAACTTTGGGGGGGGCATAGTGCATTTTGATGGCTTCTGGTTCTCTGTGAGGGCCAACCACCAAGTGGGGGAGAGGGGGAGAGAGGAAAAAAAAAAAAAAAAAAAAAAAAAAAAAAAAAAAATTTTTATAAATGGTTGTTTTGGGATTTGAAAAATATAATTGGCAAAAACCAAAAACCCAACACAAAAAAAAAAACCCCAAACCA
>JABFEA020000046.1:11052093-11069754 GCA_019775915.2 Cyphomyrus plagiostoma
TCCAACTGGGGACTGCACAGTGATTCCAACTGGGGACTGCACAGTGATTCCAACTGGGGACTGCACAGTGAATCCAACTGGGGACTGCACAGTGATTCCAACTGGGGACTGCACAGTGATTCCAACTGGGGACTGCACAGTGAATCCAAGCTTTATTATGAACACCAAGGCAACATCTTGCCTTACCTTGATGCCCCCTTTTGTCTTGCGGAGGTTTCTTCTTTTTGAGGGGTCGGCGTCAGCAGGTAATTTTGAAAACCCCGGGATCTCTGACGTCCTGTGGTTTGAGGCTGAAGTAGAACAGAAAGGGTTAGAGCAGCGGTCGCCGAGGGGCTCAACGCGAGCAGCATGTTGTCTATCTTTAAGGTATTCCCAGTCAATTGCATCAAGGTATTAATATTTATCATCAAGGGAGGCCCCATCCGTTCACTCCCGGAGTCAAAATATACTGCTGTTACTCAGTAGCTCACCAGAATTTTATTTCTTTGTAAAAGTGACTCATTGTAAAAAGGTTGGAGACTACTGGGTTAGTGTAATGAGGGGTACATTGAAAATAAAAAGCTAATCTAACCCCAGCTCACTATGTGTCATGTCTCTGTGATTCTCTTCTAATTGTGGTTATTTATTCTCATAATTCAAAAATGTGAGTCCAGATAAGTAGATGATGATAAATTTGTCATGTGTGATTACAGACTGGCATCCCCCACAAGATGTGCCCCACCCCCTACACACTCTGCCGAAGGTTCTTGGTCGCATTAATTGTGAATGAATAAACGCTTATTGAGAACAGCCAGAAAGACATATGCACAAGAAGGTCTGACTAGTGACATCTTTGATCCCCAGTGTAAGACGGACAGACAAAGTCACTTGTTAGATTTACAGGGAACTTTAGAAGTGCCTGGGGGGTGCTTTGGGGAGGATTCCGGGTGGGGGGCCACTGGCTGAACTGGCCTAGCTTGTTTGGCTGACAACTTCTTCAGGCTGGCCTGCCTCTTTCCAAACATCTCCTGGACTTCATCCAACCTTTCCAAAGCCTTCTGCAACTTTTCCTGCCAAGAAGGGTGGAGGTGGGGAAAGCCAGAGAGAAGAGCCACAGGCTGATTACCTGAAAAACTGCTTTGTTTTCATTGAGTGACACTGTCACAGTTTGTGCCGGCCCATCCATGTAATGGAGCATAGCACCTACCCCCAACTCTACCCAGCCCTACCTACCTCAAGATCCACGGGAAGGCAGATATCACACTGGGCATGCAGGTCCCGCAAACTGGTCAGCTCCTCCTTCCTCACAGTCTCTATGAAGGACTCGACGTCTCTCAGGGCAGCCTCAGCGCCCTCCTGAGACTGGCACCTATCCACAGCTTGGCTGGCCAGCAGGTACATGCCAGACTCGCACCACTTGTTCACCTGTGACAACATCTCGCCCCTTGAGTTGCACAGCATGGCTCCACCTTACATTACTGCTGTTTTGCTTGCTAGATGACAGAAATAAATAAACCAACAAAATGACAACACATAGACTAAGAGTTGAGTGCAGTCTACCAGTATGTTTTTCAGGAGGAGCCAAATTATGCTTTAAAAGAAGTATACAGAATATATAAGAGCAGGGTAGAACTACTGTAGAGCAAGATACCCGCTGAATTCACTTGGTATCAGTCTTTAAATAGGCGTACTGCTGAGTATATCTTTCCAAGGATATCTGCAGACCTGGCCTGACACCACAAGACGGCTTGATCTTTCTTCATACCTTGTCCACTTGCTGGTGGATTCGAAGGAACTTCTCCAGCATGGCACACTTCCGTTTAACCTCATCAGAGAAGTGACTACAGATGCGCCTCAGCTCGCAGCACTTGGACTCGATGGAGTGGACGGCATAGTGACTATCTTCAATAAGCCAGTCACCGTGTACAGCATGCCTCTGGGCCCTTGCCAAGGACTCCTGAGAAACCAAAGCCACAGGTGGTGAGACTACCAGCCAAACAGCTGAGGCTCAGTGAGGACACTAGAATACAAGTGTAGCTTTGACCTGTCTGATGTTTAGACGTTCCCGCCTCCATCCTCAGAGCAATTTAGAACTATTCCAGTTAACAGAGGGGGAAAAAACAGCACTGACACACTAAACCTAATTTTCCTCCAGGGATCAAAAAGAAAAGTATCAAGCAAATTCATTCTTAGCAAAAGTGAAACCAGAATGTGCAGTTGCATGAAACCGCGAAGAGGTTCCTCTGGAGTTTCACTGCTCCAAAACTCTTAGGCTTGACCTGAGCTCTCTCTTTCAAAGCTTTCACTTCACTAAGCTGCTCCTCCACTCCGGTCATGCAGCTCCCGACATCCGAGAAGGAATCCAGCTCTGCCGTCCAAGCTTCCAGAGACTTTTTCACCTGTGCAATTGGGAGGGAGAACGGCAACGCCGTCAGAGAATCCAGCCTGGGACTAGTCTAGAAGTCCCCTCTCCTTCAAACTCACCTCCACACAATCCTGCTCAAACTGCCTGAACTGCAAACACTGCTCCAATTTCCGGTGATGCTTGGACCAACACTGCTCAAGAGAAGCTTTTGTTTCATCCAGCTGAGAAACCAGCCTGAAACACAAAAGTCGCTCACTTATACAGGTTGGCCACAGAAACAGTACAACCGTATGAGGGACATTACGGTAAAACCTTCATATTAAAAACAGACAAACCAACCTTTCCACGGTCTCCAAGTTCTCTCTTTCATCAGGGCTGAGACGGCCACTTGCTGTTTTGTTTGCAGCTTCTCTGATACAGCTCAGCAGAGTAGCTCCCTGTCTAACTGCCAGATGGAGCTCATCCTATATGATAAGGCAAGAAAGGCAGATATATGAACCTTGCCAGAGTGGAAGGAACCTTAATACAAAAAACTTCGACAATCATAAGTCACATGCAATTTTATAATCCAGCATATTATTTGGGTTATATGAATACATAACATATCCAGGGAATATAGTCATATTAAATACCCAAGCAAAGCAGAAAAACTATTACACTGTTCTACATGGTGTTTTGAAGTAAAACGCATAATTTAATAGATAATAAACAAGTAATCCAATGTCTGTGAAGTGCTCTTCATAAACTAGACAACTCCTGAGGTTGCACACAACATCTATGAAGAACTCAACATCTCCCAGGGGAGCTCAAAAACTCTGTTCCTACATAAACTCCAGAAAAATTATTGCCAGTTTCGCAATGGAAAAATGGTACAAATTAGATTTTTGGAGCAGCTCAATGAGACATTTATTCCACAAAGCTCAACCTCTGTTGGTGACTAATGCGGCATTTTGGATGAATATAAACAGTGGGTTATTTCCAGAAGCAGGTAAACCAAACCACAGGAACCACCTGCATTCCACTGTGTCTCGCTGTGTGGGCGCACAACAGCTCTTGAGCACCGTGCACATCCATGGGCAGCTCCACGCTGGCGAGCTCAGCACAGAACTTCTGCAACTTCTGGGTCACGGCCTTAACGGCGACTGCAAAGCTTTCGATGGCCTGCAAGAAGCACACAGAATTGAGGCGGAAACTTCAGTCACATCGCCGATACCTATTTCCTTAATATACCACAGCCATTTGAATTTCCTTAATTTGCATTTATTATGTGTTTCCTCCTTCCAGAGGCATGGGCCAAACAGAGGCTCCTAGCTGAGAATGGTCTGCAGGTGCAGGAAACATCACACAAAAAAAAGAGCCAAACTGACTACTGACTGTCCGATGGTGTATCCACTGGCTGTGACAGTAATCCAGGTTCCCTCCGAGTTCACCGGTCAGCTGCCCTTTGTCCACGTAGATGTGCAAATCGGACAGCGAGCTCAGCATGACGACCTACAAACAGAAACGTGAGGGAGGGGGGTTTTGGGATAGAGATTATATATATAATCTGACAACACTGGGCGCATTCAACTGCAGATGCCGCATATAATTTGTTCAGACATAATGAACTGTGTCCACGTGCTACTGAGGTAATTACATCAATGGAATTTGATGCAACTATGCATTCTGGAGAAATAACTAAGGACAAAGAACTTTCTAAATTGATGGTCCATTTTTGAGTGCTTCTTTCAAACGATGCCAATGTATGAACACAAACAGCAAATTTAAAAAATGTAAAAGAAAAGAAAGTTGCTTTTTTTTGCTAGTGTGTCAAATTACCTTTATTTAAAGGGTATTGGATTTATTATGCGCTCCATTTTTAGCATCTTTTAGATTCAGCTGCCATGTGGCCTTTCCTCACCCCTGTGACCCAACCAGGCCACACATGGCAGGCGCTGTGCGCACACGGTGCCACCTAGAGGACAGCTGGGTATTTCCTTCTCTCATACGGTGTGGCACAGGAACTTTCCCATTTCTCGCTCATTATAGAAAAGGGGGAAAAAATCTAATCTGTTTAGATTAGCAGAAGGAAAGGGCAGCAGAGATTGCTGTGGGAGTCCCATGGCTCTGAAGGAGCCCAGTTTCAGAGGAAGTCAGGGAGGGAACGTCTCACTTGTGGGCCGGAGGAACTGAGGTAAGAGATGAGTCACGCGGACAGACCCAGAGTTACTGAGAAGCTGACTTCTGATTACGTGTGTTGCACGGGTGCGGAAATGAGAAGCGCTTTGGGGAGGCTCAGAACTGTAAGAGGAACTCTCTCAGCCACTGTGAGGCCCCGAAACCCCAAAGCCGAGCAGGGAGGGGCTGTCTTCTGCCCAGAATGGGCTGGATCCTCTCCTGCGCAGGTTCCCTATGTCCCGAGATCCAGCATGAGTGAGATTGGTGGTTCCCGGTATTGCCATAAACAAAGGCAGCAACTAGACAATGATGCAAAACGGCAGAGGCTCTCTTCCTCTTCTGGGTGCCGCCTCTTACATTACATTATATTACATTCAGTGCTTGAAGTGGGCCGGAACGCAGTTCCAGAACTTCTGTATCCTAAAGACTTGATTTTTTTTTTCACCGCACAAATGTCAAATGTGGGAAAATTAGAGTTCCTGCACTCATTTTTTCCCCACTTCAAACACTGATTACATTATATGTATTTATCCAACCCTTTTACCCAAAATGCAGTACATCTGAAAGCAAGCTCAGAGTCCTTGTAGTAACTAGGGTTAAGCCTTAGTCAGAGGCCCGATGGTGGAATCTCTCTGCCGGACATGGGATTCGAACATAGGCACAGTATCCTGACCTGCTGAGTCACACACTGCCCTCATTTTCAGCAAAACTCCACACCGGTGAGGGATTTGCTTAGCTGAGAAAGTCCCCACTGCTATCTAGGGATTCTGTTGGCAGTTACTGGCCATCCCAGTATCACCACCAGCCAACAGCCAATGCTTCCCAGACAAGGCTGGTCCGTGTGCTGCCTGCAGATTGCTCCACAGCAGTGGTAAGTCAGCAGTTAGCTGCACTGCCAGCCACACTGGCTGATGCTGCGATTGTGGCCTTGGCACCAGCCCGCAGGACAAGCTGTCAGCGGGGGCTGCGATGCAGGCCAGGTGCTGCTGCCGTGCTGCACCAGAGATATCGGAGGACCCTCGGTGACAGTCGGCTGGATGCCCAACCCCCACCTCCGTTTGGGTCTGGACTGAAGACCGAAGAAAACTGGGTGAACTTTGGGGCGAGAGGCCTGACTACAGAATCTATATTCTATGGAGGGGCTGGCGGCTGTTTAAGTGTTAAAAACTCTTTGATTTCTTCTTTCCTACAGTAAAAAAAAAAAAAGGAATTCTGCACTTGGTTGGCATTCGGCCAGCCTTGGAATGGAGCAAGTTTGCGGTTGAGCAAGTCAACTGATTTGTGAACCGATACCTCGGATAGTTAAACCCAGCTGACCATGATTACCCACAGGCTTTATATACCCATGCAAAAGGGAACACGGTATTCGACACAGAAGCTTCCAGTTTTCTTCTATTTACTCATGAACCCGGTTCTGCCTGCTGACCTTCAGCGCCACCCCATGCCCCGCAAGGCCTTCATCGTGGTCCTAAGCCCACCTTCATTTTGAAGTCATCGCGGTGCAACCGGATCCCAATATCAGCCATGGCCCTCTGGAAAAAGCGTGACGGTCGGAGAACCAGGACCAGCTGCAGGTTTCCCGGAAACGCCCCCTGCAGGTGGACAGCAGGAACAGCACCAACGCGCAAGAGTCACATGAGGAAAATTAAATTGTATTTTCTGGTGACATTTACATCCATGAAACCAACTACAGTATGTCTTACAAAAGAAATTCATGATGTGTTTCAATGAAATCACATAAATATATTTAACATAAAAGACATATGCCGATTTTTCTTCCAAATTACATTCTAAAACAATTTCTTTCAAGGAAAGAATCTACACACTGTTTTCCCCTTTAAAAGATTCACCCAGGAGGTCAGAGGACTGACATGCTGATTCACTCTATCGAGCCTCTCTGCAGATATTTCACACTGCCCTCCTACCTGCCCCAGAGAGACAGCCTCACAAAGGCGCTGGACTTAAATAAGACCCCTAAGCACCTCTGTTGCTAATCACACAACCGCGAGCGCAGAAGGGGGCGGGGCGCCACACCCTTCACGTACCGCTATTCTCGCCAGGGACGCTTTCACCGACGTCCATTTATCCCGCCGCCGATCTATGATTACGATGAAGCCGATGCCGGCCGTCTCCTGACTGTACGAAGAGAAAGACGTCGTGAAGATTTACGGCGGGGAGGATTTAGCGATTTGTTAGTGCCTGTGCATCGTCCACTTCACAAGGGAAAAATGCATCATCTTTTTCTTTTTGTTGTATTTTTTTGTAGTGCAGAGATACGTCCATCTCCGGAAATGTCCGCGATTAGCATACACCACGGGAATCTTGGCCGACTGTGACATCACGGTCTCACCCTCGAGTTTGGGAAACTGCACAGAAGGGAACCCCCACACTGACATACAGCAGCATGGATATAGGAGGCGCCAAGCTATTTAAAGAAACACAGAAGGCAAGCACTGCTTTATTATTAAATTATGTTTGTTAAAATGTGATTTGCACGACCTTGTCCAAATCACCCTGTCTCCCCTTGCTGTGGGGGGGATCTGATTAAACAGGAAGTAAGGTAAAACGGGTCCTGGTTGCTGTGGGTAGACACCTACCCATTCAAACCATTATGCACCATGTGAAACCTACAACTAAAACCAATGTCATTATAATAAAATCTCACAACCCACTCCATGGTTCCTAGAATAGCATCAATTACTCAGTCCCATGCCAGGGGATGGTTATGCTCAATCTGATACCAAAACATGCATGTACCAGCAGAAAACAGCCACGGGAAAGTCCTTAGGGAAACACTCATAGGGTAACCTTGAAACTACAGAGGTGTTTTATCGCATCCAACACACACTCAGGGACAGGATTTGAAACCACCACGATAAAATTAATAGGAAATGAGCCTTTTTCGGCACCTCGGGATACTGGTCAGGTAGGTGATGACGTTCAGGAAGTCTTGGTCTGGCAGTTCGCTGAACCCCGAGCACTCAGGCAAGGTGATGATGGGGGCGCCATCTTTCCCTCTTCCTCCTGCAGAAACGAAGACTCCGCAGTCAGTCTGCAGTCACTTGTCCATTAAAAAAAAAAAAAAAAAACATCTGTGAGTGATCACACCACGGTGACACAGCCAGAGCCCTCAGACAGACAGGAGGCCAACCGGGACTCTAAAGGTCACAGTGAATCTGACAGGAGAAGTGGTCTGTAAAGGACGACAAAGATTCGAAAAATGCCTAATTCAGAACTTCCTATATCACATGAAACAAACACCTAAAGTCAACAGTAAACAATGAGGCTGATATGAAGCTATAGCTTATATAACTTAATTTGTTTAATAAAATAATGAATTTCTCTGTCTTGAGTAATAGTCCAAAAGCATACTAAAGTTACTCAAACTTGTGCAACATACAGTCGTCGCACAATAACAGTCCCCTGACAGATGGACAAGGAGGAACATGCACTGTGGTGAATCAGCTGCAGCAGTACAGGTACTGCACAGTTTTCTGGACAATAATTCAACTTTCAACCAAAAGCATATGTGGTAAGTAATGCCGGTCTCCACATACATCACAATTATAATTGAAATTACGTCGTAAGCAAAGCCTAGTCCATGTGCCTTTATAGTGACTCACTACGGGTGCATGCTTCAATAAAACCACTAGATGGTGATGTTGAGCCAATTTGCGCACCAAAAATTTCAGTCAAACCACATTTATTATTACAGTTACTCCTAAATGAATTAATCCATTTGAAATCTAGGAAATAATAAAGGACAAAGCTGCACTGAAGGTCTAAGGGGTTTAGCATAATACCTGAAAAGTAAAAAATTATAACTGCAAATATCACAAACATTTTCAGAAGACCCACCAAGTTCAAACTCAAGTACATAGTTAAACAAATATAATAGAACATGATTCTGAACATATAGGGCTAAAGTAAAAGACTTTTACTTAACACTTGAAATAATTTATCTCCAGTCAGTTGCCTGGTGCCCCTCAAACCCAAGAAAATAGCTCCACCCCCCCACCCAGCAACTAGTCAACCAGGCCCCCTACTGGCCATGTTTGGAAACGAGGACACCTCACCCAAAGGTGAAGCTGGACCTGGAATTCCAAAGGGATCAGTGGCTGCGTTTTGCAGTGCAGCACCAGGCTGGGTTCCTGCTCACTGCACCTCGGCCAGCTGGCTTTTCTTATTTCCCAGCATTCCTTACATTCTCAGGGACACAAGCGTGAAACTGTCAAGAGCTGTTTTCGGCTCTTCGGTGCACTTTTTTTCTGACCAATCCTAAGCATCCATATGCCGACTATTGGAAAGATCCTATTTCATGTCTATGACTTTGAATCCCAGGGTATAAGTGCATCTTTCAGCAAACACCCCCACCCACGTCCGGCCTGACAAGCCTGTAGCCCCTAGTGGAATAGGCTGCCGTATTTTAGTGCAGATACCCTTTGTTGTTGCAGACAGCATGATTCGATTACCTGTCCCCATTATCGGCCACCTCCTACTGCTACGAGAAACCAAAAAAAAAAGGCAGGGTCTTCATGGGGTTTGAGCTCCGGGACACAGAGTTGAAAATAACCCCACCACCAGGAAGAGATGTACATCAGTCTCTTTAACAGTCACAGTGGGATTTACAGACACAAAACACTGGGTCATAATTAAAAATGCTTTATTGTTGTAAATATCACAATGCAGACGTTTTCCTTGTGAAACGTCTGTGAAGTCGTGAAACACATAGATCGAAAAAAAATTGTAACATGAATGATTGGCCACGTTTCCTCTGCACGACGCGTTAGACTTAAATGAAAACGCAGAGATTGCCTGGGGAAAAGGGCTGAGGTTAAACATCTGCCCTGGCATCACCTTCCAGCTTCAGGAATCACAGTGGAATGTTAACTGCCTGCCAGTCGGAATACTTATCTTCTACCATCTGTCCAGAATCACCACCAGCCTTTTACAGCAAATACAAGGAATACATCAGGCAGACCCAACCTTTTGGCTCAAAGGTGACAATCGTGAAGGTCAGCTCCTAAGCTATGTACGTGTCATTTGTTTTCTTAAACAACAAATTAATTAATTAAGATATTTATACATTTTTCATTTAATATGATTTGTGGGAAAGCTTAATTGGCGTGTTCCAGTGAGAACAGTGCAAAGTGTTATAATTTCACATGAAAATACAGAATAATCCCCTTGAGTAAAACATAATCTTGTATGCTTAACAATGTGTGGAGGACTAGATCCATCCATCTAAATCTATGCTCATGGGAGATTAATTTACACAAAAAGAGCATAATGAAAAGTGATTGGTTCAGAGAGATAACCAATCAGATTGTAGATGGGGCGGGTGCAAGAAACTAAAGGACATCTGGTTGGTTGTTCTGACATCTGAACAAGATCTGACTGAACTCCCATAAGCTAAATCTATGCTGCCTGGCCAGGGTGAATCAAACAAAACGTCTTAAAAGGAAACTTAGTCAAATAAATAACTATTTATTTGCTTGTTTTTGCAAAATATCTTACAATTTAACCAAAGAACTACTTAATTGGGGGCTCTAAACTGCTTAATACAAATTTTCATGACAGCTGTTATTTCAAATGCTGATTCAGGAAAAGTCAGGCTTACAGTGACTTACATTAGAAAAAAAGAAAGAAAGAGATAGAGACAGCATACATTTTACACTCTGTAGACTTGCAATGCTAACTGGAACAAGCAGCGAAGGACTAATTATATATCCAAAGCACTTGTAATACAGTGAAATCAAAGTATTTCTAACACTGACTACCTCTGTTCCATGTTTTCAACCCAGATACGTAAAATTCTGGCCTTGATTTTGTCCACAAAACTAATCCTTTAATGAATCACAGTTTCAGGATGTAATTAACATAGATCTCATTTTAATTAGGTATACTAGGTACATTGTGGATTACACAGATATCAAAATTAAAAGCAAGCTAATCAGTGCAGAAGATGTTTTAATGGCCAGCTCTCAAATCAAAACGAAACTGAGTGTTAACTGCAGCCTACCAATACCTCCGAATGCTGAAATGAGAGGAACTGAGTCTTACCTGACAGGACGGCAAACCTGCGGTGTAGCTGCTCGATGATGTCCACAGCCAGAAGGGGGCGCACATCCTGCTGCATGATTTCATCTGAGGGGTGACAGTGAGAGGAACAGCTTCAGCCCCATGCACCCCAGGACAAAGGGGCTCCTTAGGAATTCATTAGTGCGCCGTCATGCGCCAATTTCAGCCACAGGCCGGCTTATTGCACCCATGAACATGGCCTCGCATGAACTGTGAGCTTTCTCCATGCAACCATTATGAAACTGCCTGATGACTATCGTCCAAAGACAGGTTAGGGTCAACAAGCCTTCACTGCCTTTTCGGAGAGACTTAACTGTAGGAAATGACGGCCAGACAGAACTTCTCCTGACTCATTTTTTTCCCCTTTACATCGTATGACCATTAAGCCCCCAGGCTAGTTCAGTCTCATTATTCAACACTGTGATGGATGAAATTGCCCAAAGTCTCACTGTATCCATGCCCCAAAGCACCAGGCAGACACAGCTGCCTCTGTTCTGTGCCACAGCCTGCATTAACACTTAACTCTGCCTTCGCTTCATTAAATGGTCGGACACTTGAGCGAGGATTCTCTAGACTATGCATAGAAAAAGTCGATCATGATGGCAAAATTGATCTGTAGTAACCAAAGGGGTGTAGGGGGCATGAGTCTCAGAGGAAAGTCAAGTCTACTCTTACTGCATAGCATCAACTGGAGCAAACTCACAAACAAAAGCAACCAGCAAAGTTTTACGGCTCTTAAAAGGCCGGCTATCACTGAAAATTTAAGCTCAAGAACAGACCTTTAGTCAAACCACGAGCGTTACAATATAGTGCTTTAAAATATCCTTCACAGAGTTTGTGAAGACTTGAATACTTGCATACTAAAGACTTGCATAATAAGACTTGAATACAGCAAAACTGTGCAGTGAATACAGTGGTTTGCCCCGACACCTAGTCACCAACCATGAAACAACGCATGTTATAATAAATGCCACATTATGTAATAAATGGACCCAATGTAACAAATTGAATGATGATAACAATGACAATAATAATAGTAATAATAATTATAGGGTGATGTTGCAATGCAAAATTATAATGTCGTCTATAAATTTGTAACATTTTGTCAAATTATTACATAATGTGTAATAAATTTTCATCACATAAGGCAATGTTGTTACATTTTGTCTCGTTATTAGATCTCGTTATAGAATTTATTACATAATACATTATTACACACAAACTAGAAGATGGTCACCGCGACCCAGTAGGATCAGCGGTTTGGATGATGGATGGATGGATGGATAGAAGATGGTCAGGAGTTTGAAAATTATAGGCCAACTGGAATATGCCTATGTACAGGCAAATGTAAGATACATTTGGATTGTTATGGATTGTCTGAACCTGATGCACAATCACTGCTATAATTACACCGGAAGACATGCAAAAGCAAACAATCCCCATCGCTTCTCACAGAACAACAAATACATCATACGACTCCATTCAGGCACAGAAAATGATCTGAACCGTACTGAAACTGGGCGAAACAACCCAGCAGCAGCTAAAAGAAAAACTGACAACTTTGTCTTTCGGCTGAACTGTAATAGCAGCAAATGGCCAAGGGAAATGTGATCAAACGGAGAGAGTGGAAAGTCAGCAAAGAGTATAAGGCAGGGCTATTCAACTCAGGCCCTCGAGTCCAAATCCAGGCCTTGTTTTCAGTTCTCCTAGGTAGTTAGTTTAATAATGACTGATTCTGATTGGTCAGAGGCTTCACGCCTGGCTCACAGGTGAAGGAAAGCTGTAAAACCAGCAGGGCTCGGCCCTTGAGGACCGTGAGTTGAATAGCCCTGGTATAAGGAGCTGCAAGCTGCCTAACACACAGGATATCTACACAAGCCGATGCCTCAAGGCGGCCAGGTCCGTCCTGTAGGGCCCCGCGCCATCAAGAGCATAGAGAAAGAGGGTCTGTAAAAGGCCCCACTCTCAGGCTGAGAGGCTGTTTAGGTCATTAGCAAGGACAATTTGCAATATTTGTCCTTTTACATTTTATTTCTTATTTTTTTCTATTAATATTTTACCATTTTAGTATTTCCATTTCCTGTTTTACTTATTTTGCTTACATAAAGCTTACTACAGGAGCAATCCGGGAAGTGCATTTCATTGCCTGCATCCACCACTGTTTGCTGTGCTGTTGTGCATTTGATTTGAATTGCTAAATTTCTAAGATTTTTTTTTTACAAAAATGTTGTCGCTGGGTGTCTGACATTTATTTAATTTCGCTTGAGAGAATATATTAAAATGACATTTATCACCTAAATAAAATACACAGTAATAATCACAAGACATGCAAAATTTCCCCAGTAGATGTAACAGTGCGTAATAAAAATCTGATGATTCCAGATGTGAAATCTGAATATGTATGACATTTAATTTTTTCAAAGAATTTCCCGGGTTATAACTACTGAATAGTGCACTGTGAAATCTGACGCTGTGGCTGCCCTGCTATGAAGTCTTGCTTCAGCATGAGAAGTCCTGCTGCATAGCTGCAGATAACCCCTGTTTCCATGGGTTGCCAACGTCATGGTAATACACAGGGGCACTTTTGTAGTCCTCAAACTGGAAGATACAACTTAGTTGCTTAGTTATACCCATGCTCACTTTGCCTGTGATTTCCTGTCTGTTTGACAAAAGGGGCCATTTACCTCAAAGAAGCATCTTTGTATCCAATCCAGCTTTGAAACTCCAACAGTATAAGTCTGTTATAGTTACGACTTTAATCTCTCCTTGTTATTCAGATGCAGTGGCATTTGTAAACTAAATGTCCCGGAGGAACCTTCCCGAGGGATTAATAAAGTTCTATCTATCTATCTGGCTACATTCAAATAAAGAATCCGGCCCTGATGTGTAACAGCCACTCCACTGGTTAGTTCACATTTTTGCCTACGGCAGCCACTATTTTAACCTGACACACGACAATATTAAAGGAAGGTGGTTCTTCCGAAGATACACTCGTGGCCAAAAATCGTGGAAACATTTCCATTTTTTGTTTTAAGAGATTTCAGAACTTTATTCAGTTGTTGCTCCGGTTACTTATTTAATGGCCCAATGTGTGATATTTATAAAAATCATACATTGGGCCATTAAATACATAACTGGAGTAACTGAAATAAAGTGCTGCAGTTTCAAAAAAGTTGGAAGCGTTTCTGAGATTTTGGCCACTAGTGTAGATACCATAAGCAGTGCAAGGCTTACTGGTCTCCCAGGGCGACGACATAAGTGTGGCAACACTGGTCGCACAATAAAATCTTTGTAGAAGAAGGTCCCTAAAACACACCCACCCAGAGAGAATGATGCTTAATTAAGGGACAGCCAAGTAGTAAACATGGTAATACAGCCATCATATTTTCCATATCCACCATAGCCTCCAGAAGGGACTCTTATGAGCAGGCAGATGCTCCACCTCGGCCTGTATACCATAACTGACATGCTTCCATAACAGCCACATCAAGATTCTGACAACATCTGGAGATCAAACAGGATTTAAGCTCTTCCAGATATATGTAAAACGTCACAAGGGTAGCTTCCACATGCAGCCATGACTACCTTCGCCCTCCCGTCTGTCAAAGCGCACCGTAATGATCTGATGAGGATCGAAGGAAATGTCCCTATATAGTTCATGTCCTGCTTTTTCTATAGCGCTCGCGTCTGCAAATGGAGCATTATGAAACTGTGCCCTTTTTCAGAGGGATTAGGAGAATCTGGGGGCACTTTGGTCAAGAATTCTGCTGTGTCATGTTTAAATCCCATATAGTGTGTCATGTGACTCTTAAAAACATTCCTGTCCGAAGGCCAGGACCATAACCACTATGAACAAACCAGATATAAACTCGATAAAACTAAATTAGTTAAAACTAAAACTAAGTTCGTATCATATATATGAATAAACGCCTACGCCGTTATCTGGCTCAATACCTTAGATTTAGGGAATACATGAAGGATAACACATCCATGCCTGAAGTTTGACTTCGCTCTCAGCCTTACGGTTGGTTTCCTGTGTCCGATGAATCGCTTCAATTCCCCCAACGCCAGGATAAAAAAAAAAAAAGTTGTATGTTTACCTCACGGGTAAAAAAAAAACTTTTAACTTTACGAAAAGTGATTAACAAAGTCATTAGTAAGTTTATGATACAGGATGCACTGCATACTTTTTTTGTTTTCTTTCACCAGCGGTGCGCGTGCGAGCCAGCGGCGCCCGCAGACCAGACAAAACACAAACGCCATAATAATGCACCCCAGGGACGGACATAAGGGGAAAAGCCCAAAATCTCTCACCTATCACCGGCCTGACCCTCTTCATCATAGCGGCCACGGTGTCACTCTGATCCACGGGATGACGCCCCAGCACAGGACCCGCTGACCATCCTCCCGCCGCACTGATCACTCTGCCCTCCCGCCTCACCAGCTGCGCCGGAGCCGCATTTTTGCGTTCAGCTGCATGCCTACACTGCGCTCACTTTTTCCAGCCTCGGCTCCTCCATCCGTGCGATCGTTTCCCCCCCTCACACAGCCTGCTCAAGGCTCATTAGGCGATGCCGACCAATTGAACGCCTGAGAGGGTATTAGAAGGGAAAATCCACGCTCAGTGGGTTTTTCTCCCCCTCCTTAGTATATCCCGGCTTCACGTCTGAGACAACAAGTAGATCCGTATCGTGCAAGCTGACCATCTGTGTTTCTTCTCTCCCCCGCCGCTCCCGCAAATTAACATCATGCACAGTAACAGTAACACCCACCGACTGCCTGCTCTTGCATGAATGGAGTTGAGTTTTTTTTTCTTTCCACCCCCCCCCCGCCAAGTGTACTCGGAGCACAGCAGCACGGGAAAACGTGGGTGTTTATGATCCTTGAGGATGTGAGCGGTAAAGAGACGGAGGCACTGCGCGTCTCCTTTTCAAGCCCTTTTCCTTCCCGCTGTACAGTGCTTAGCAAAAACAATGGCATGAAAAGGAGTTCAGGTCCATGTGAAATCTAAAAATAAAGCGCTTCAGACTTCTGTCGGCCCTCGTCTCTTTTACAGAACCTGACTGTAATAAATGGGGTGCGATCAAGTATTAAAAAGCAGCAAGTTATCTAATTGTGGATTATATTTAATTAAAATTACTGCAGGGCCAGATTCTTTATTTGAATGTAGCCACTGCAACATAAGGGATGACATTAGTTTTTAACTTGAAAATGTGAGCTGAAATGTCGAATGGTCATATTTAAACATTAAAATGATATCTTGTTTCTCATCTCAGTTCCGAATTTAATTAGTTTCTATCCTCCCCACCCAAACATTAGCTAAACATAGTAAACAGGAAATTGTCGAGCATATAACGCCACCGTGAGGCATTGTCCCTCATGTTATGCAACAGATGCATAGTCCTTGTACTGTTTGATTACTTAGCAAGGATGAACTTGTAAAATATCAGCAATTCATTCTGTCAGAGAGTGTGACACACATCACAACACCGGTTCATAAGCAAGAATTCCTTATTTGTCTTCATGGGGCCCAAATCTCTAGCTGCACCTCTGCTACCCACTGCTAGCGATTAAGTGGCATTTAAAATGTTAATATTCCACATTGAAATGCTATGAGATAACTATGAAACACCCCAACAAAAGTAGGCCAACCATCTCACACAGTCGCATCACTCCCCGCGTGACACAAACACCAGCGAATGAGGAGGGAGGGATTGCCCAAAGGCATCATCATCATCATGGCAGTTCCATAACCACTCTGACTTTCCCAGGAGAAAAACAGTATGGGGGGGGGGGGGGGGGGCGGCCCCCCCCCAGGGGGGATTAAAGCAGAATCTGTCCTGTTAGAATCTTCCCTCTGCTGAGTGAGTGGTGAGTGCTGTTAGATGGAGGCTGTGACCACAAGCAGGAGCATCAACTCAGGACTCCACCATGAGAAAGGACAACCATAATTTTACAATTTCATGTCTTTATACTTCTATTTTAATAATTTTTGGGGTGGGGGCATTAAATAGGATAGCATAAGAATGAGTAAGAAGCCCAACAAAACGGGGGCCAGATCTGGTATTTATTTGGAAAATGCCAAGACGTTTGTTACTCAGTTACCAGAAACTCTGAATCATAAATAGTGCTGGCAGAAAGTCCCACTTATTACCAAGATTTGGTAAATCTCCAATATTTACTTCTATGGATCTCTAAGAGAAGATCTTCTACTTATTATTTCATGTGTGTTGTGTTTCTTTCCGGACACTTATGGTTAGGTTGTGATTGTGAGAGCGACGGGGCATCACGGTGGACCCTGAGGTGAGTGTCCTGACATTCCTGGCGGAATCTCATAATATGTAACCTACGCCCCTACAAACAGCTGACCCCTTTGTGACAGGACTCGTCTGTTTGGGACCTGGGAGGCAGTGAAAATGTGGAGCACTGGGTAGAGTCGCCAACTTTCTCAACCCCAAATGAGGGACACTTTCTTGCAGGTGCGTGCAGAGTAGCTGACCAACAATAATGGAAATCGCAAGGTTTCATACTATAAATCTGCACATTTCACAGTGTAAAAGGCCACTAGTGGCCAGTGCACACATGAACGCCAACAACTGTGTGTCATAGCAACGTTTGCATGAGTTCTGCCATACTTACAGTAGTCTATTATTGGCCGACGGGGCTGTGATTGGAATACGGGACTAGAGCTGTCCTTGAAGGGACAAATCAAAAGGGACAAATCAAAGTCACCCAAAATCACCCATATTTCGGGATGTCCTGGACAATTCGGGATGTTTGGCAACCCTAGCGCTGGGTGTCCCCCGAGGGCTGGGCTGAGAAGCAGTGCGCTCACCTATATACAATCAACACAATGTTCACATGCATGTTTTATACCCCTCAGGCAACATCCAAATTATCTTCAGTTATTAATCATTCAGAACCGTATGTCTGCAGTACTTTTTAATACTGGATTTTAGATGTAATTCTGACAAGAACGATTTTTAAATATTCTTTTGGACACCTACAAAAAAGGCAAAAATACATTCTGTGCTTAGGTAGATTCTCATATGAGATCTATTTTAAAATGAAATACAGGC
>JABFEA020000046.1:11069854-11089108 GCA_019775915.2 Cyphomyrus plagiostoma
GAGATGACCTCACTGTACCCCTCTTCTCTCAGCTTCTGGTTAATGAACGCAGGAAAAGCTTCTCATAAACAGAAGCAGAGTATTAGGAACAGACATTCATTCTGGAGCCTGCGGTAGAGCAGAGCTTCTCTCTCTGCTCTGCTCTATGTCAGTGTCTTGCTGTAGGCCACACCCACCTGAGACCGATAGGACAGGTCCAGGACAGTTAAGCTGGAAGACAGTGCCCGCCATCTTGAAGCTGCCAATCATGAGCCCAACACCCTCAGAAAAGCTGACCATCTAAACACACCCGGTTCAGTACTCCCGGCATATGGAATGATGCCATTGGGAGTTCACATTACATATGTACAATGTCAACTGAATCCTTATTGTTTTATATATATATATACACACACACACACACACACACACACGTATTTGTATTGAAATCATTGTGGGGACTCTCCATTCATTTCTATGGGCAAAACCCAAATACCAGCAAAGATAATGTTAACCCCTACCCAGCCCTAACCTTAACCATAAGTAACCAATAAAAGTACAAGTCTTTTGGCATTTTTAGTTTTTTGATTGCAGTCACAGAATTTATAAAATGGAGTTTCCCCTTGTGAGGACCAAAAAGGTGCCCCAAAATAACTGGGTTTTATCACAGTGTGGATACATTTAGTCCCACAATTGAATATTGTACATATATATATATAATCCCCACACACTCACACAGTGACTCACAGTGGTCAAGCCAAACATATACTCATATACATGAAAGAAGATTCTCACATACACCTACAGATACATGTACAGTATATAGTGCATTTAGCATATAGACAGCACCAGAGGAAGTAGCCTCTTTTCATTTCAAGATGGACTGAAGTATAACAAAAAGTCAAGGACAGGCTGGAAAATGCCTCAGCGTGGGTGTGACAATATTCTCCGGTGTGAGTGTGATCAATGTGCTCCGCTCTGAGTGTGAACAATGTGCTCCGGTGTGAGATGGAGTGTCCCCACAAAGTCCCCACAAAGTGCACATTGTGCCTTGTGTGTATGAGAGAATGTGCAGTTTTTGTAGCAGTGAATGTGTCCGAGTGCATTCATAAATAACCTGGCAAACAGCAAAGGAGATGTTTGTTGCTAACTGAATTATTTTCTTTGTGAAATTCATTAAGCAACCAGACAACCGAGGCTGATCGCATAGCTTGTAAGGCTGACTGACTCGCTGTAATAGAATGATGCATTAAACAGATGGTTTTCCTTTCTGAGGCTGCCCTCATTTCATGTCTGTCTGCTCTTTGTTTTGAAACATCGCTGGGTTCAGCATAAATTTCCCTTTCCCTGGTGCACGTTCCCAATCTAAATTCACATTTCATGGTAATTACAATGCAAATATATTTTGCAGACACCAAATGGGAGATTTAAAGACAGCATACAAATGGAAAAAGACTAATTAAAGAGCTCTAATTAGGATAATTTTTCTTAATTTAATAATATTATTCATAAACATTTTTATTGACTTTGTGTGATAAACTAAAAATTCTGAAAGTCTTGTACTTCATTTGGTTACTTACGGTTAAGGTTAGGGCAGGGTAGGGGTTAAGGTTGTCACGCTGGGATTGGAGGAGTTCTCCCCATAGAAATGACACACAAAGATATAATTACAAACCAGTGTGTGTGTCGTGTGTGTGTCCCCCCTGAAACCCAGACCAGTATAAGCAGTTACAATACAGGTATATATGGATAAATGGATGGATGGATGGACGGACAGATGGATGCATTCATGCATGTTTTAAAGGTGTTTGTATGTTTACCAGATATTGATACAATGATGGGCTTCAGTATTTGCTTGGCTACACAAGGAGGCTCATCGTGTTTTCTTTTAGTCTTATGTTATTTTTGTTCATTTACGTCTGTGTTTTTTTGTAGTGAAAACCAATTCTTCTGCTGCAAAAAAAAATATTAACAATTCACATTCCCAACGAACAAATAATGGCTCTCATGCTGTCATTCTGCGGAGCAAAAAAGCTGATTTCTGTTTTGGTTTGTTCTTGTTCATTCGTTTATTAATTTTCCAATGACACAGCTACCAAGAATTCAATGATACAATGAAATATTTTATTTTGCTTTGAAATGAATAAGGATAAAATGAAAGCACATGTTCACATCTGATATGATAAGGCTTCCAAGGAAATTTTTGCAGTTGTAGGTAATGAAATATGGAATCTACCAACATTTGCATCCCAATTTGATCCAATAATCTGATCAAAAAAGAATTATAAAAGAACTACTTTTATAAAATTTTATAAAAACAGATAAAGAAAAAACTCTGAGGGATTTCTTCATTTTGGAGAGAAAAGCCAAAGAAGGATGCCTTAAGGCTCTTTATTGGGGGCTGGGGGGTACTTTGATATATGGCCCCACCGCTGCTTCCTGAACAGTGCCGGCAAAATCAATATACATGCAAACCCAGGAATCAATATTGCATATTGACTCAGTCCTCATCTCTTCATAGACTGGATCTTCAAGAACCTACGTTAATTTAGAGCAGTAATAACATAGCGCTTAAACACACAATCAATGAGGCTCTGCATTTTTACTTAGCTCTAGTGGATTTTGAATGTATTAAGCTCTCAAGATATAAAAATAAACTTCTGATAAAGGCAAATAAAGGTAAGAGAAAAAGTGAGTGAGATTAATTAGATTAAATAATTCTAGTAAAGTATTTCTAATAAATAATTCAAATATTTGCCACAATAAATGTACCTTCACATTCGCGCTCAGTATCCTTGTTTTGCCTGGATACAGCATTTTCTGATGGGTTTTAGTAATCACAGTCATCAACAGCATGTTAAGAGAAGTCATTGTGTGTGCTACTGATAGTTAATCGCTAAGACATGCAAATAATTTGTGAAAATTAATTCACCGAATTTGAGAGTATAGATATAGTGTATGGTATGCATGGTATACATATGAAATAGCCTAAGTGTGTTTTGCCGGGGGTCCAGGGCCTTGTGAAAGGGCTCATGGGTAACGTGAATTAAAGTTTTTTCCTGCCACTGGTTACATTCTGGAGTGCAGGAACAAAAGGAGCGCAGAGACTGAAAGAAGAACTAATAACTGCAGAAGCGGGAGAGATAACAATCTAGCAAATGCCATAGCCTTAAGCCCCAGCTAGAGACACAGAGAGTACACACATATTCTCACAGACACAGTCACACAGACAGTACACACACACTCTCACAGACACAGTCACACACAGAGTGCACACATACTCTCACAGACACAGTCACACAGACAGTACACACACACACTCTCACAGACACAGTCACACCCAGAGTACACACATACTCTCACAGACACAGTCACACAGACAGTACACACACACTCTCACAGACACAGTCACACAGACAGTACACACATACTCTCACAGACACAGTCACACACAGAGTACACACATATTCGCTCAGACACAGTCACACAGACAGTACACACATACTCTCATAGACACAGTCACACACAGAGTACACATATATTCTCACAGACACAGTCACACAGAGTACATACATATTCTCACAGACACAGTCACACAGAAGTACACACACACTCTCACAGACACAGTCACACAGACAGTACCCACACACTCTCACAGACACAGTCACACACAGAGTACACACATACTCTCACAGACACAGTCACACACAGAGTACACACATATTCTCACAGACAGAGTCACACAGACAGTACACACACACTCCCACAGACACAGTCACACACAGAGTACACACATATTCTCACAGACACAGTCACACAGACAGTACACACATACTCTCATAGACACAGTCACACACAGAGTACACACACACTCTCACAGACACAGTCACATAGACAGTACGCACATAATCTCACAAACTCGGTCACACAGAGTACACACATATTCTCACAGGCTCGGTCACACAGAGTACACACATACTCTCACAGACTCGGTCACACAGAGATTACTCACATACTCAGAGAGACTGTATACATACTCTCCTACACTGTCACTCATACTCACATTTACAACCTTAAACCCTACCCAGCCCTAACCTTAATCATAAGTAACCAAACAAAATGCAAGATTTTTGTCAATTATGGGGCCAGCTCAGTGTTGTGTTTGCAAAATGTTTGCCCTTCTGGATGCTTGAGTCCAGTCGACTTCGTCTGTGAGCGATGTAAGTTAGTGGACTCACTCATGGTCCAGGTTCATGACCTCGAGGAGCAACTGGCTCTCATCTAACATAACAATGAGTTAAAGGAGAGAATTAACACGCCTTTTAGGGAGACTGTGTGTACATCACAAGTGGGGAAGGGGGAGAATGATGAACAGGTAGGTCGAGAGCGCAGGGTGAACATAGGTCATAGACGTAGAAAAGGGTGTACACAGGCATCACCTGAAGTGACGGTGTCTAACCGCTTGCAGGTGCTTCCAGCTTTAGAGCCAGAAGAGCCTGGGGAGGCAGGTGGGCCCTGGGGCACCAAGGTGCCACCTACCCCTGGGAGGAGGGAGGTTGTGGTAGTAGGAGATTCAATTATCAGAGGTGTAGATAGTTTTGTGTGCACGTGCGATAGAGGGTCCAGTATGGTGTCTTGCCTGCCTGGTGCCCAGGTAGGGGACCTTCCGAATCGAGTGGACAGGCTTTTGGCCCCAGCCAGGGTGGATCCAGTGGTTGTGGTGCATGTTGGCACCAATGACATAGGAAAGGGCAGGAGGGCTATTCTGCAGGATAAATTTATAGAAGTCACAGATCAGCTTAGAAGCACAACATCCATGGTGATATTCTCTGGAATACTTCCTGTGCCACGTGCGATTCAGGCTAAGTTAGCTGAGATAAGGGGATTAGATGCGTGGCTAAAATGGTGGTGTAGGAAAGAGGGGTTCAGGTTTATGGGGCACTGGAGGACCTTCTGGAACAGGTGGGACCTGTTCAAGCCAGACGGGTTGCATCTGAACCATAGGGGAATCAGTGTATTGGGGAGGCGTATGTGTGGAGTAGTTGAAAAATGTTTAAACTAGGGACTGGGTGGGCAGGGAGATTAGTTACAAATTTATGTGGGGAGAGACGGAAAGCCCAAATAAATATTAAAAGCGGGCACTGTAAAAGGCCTACCATTTGTGGTCCTTCATCGGACACTTACGACATTATAGGAATAACTGAAACATGGATGAGTGACAATGATGGTGAAGAATATAATATGGGTGGTAATACAGTGGTAACTCGGTTCTTGAACTTAATCCATTCTGGGCTTCCCGGCCCCCCAAAATTACACCTAAATATGTTTTGTTTTTTGTTTTTTTTTAGCATTTAAACATAAAATGAACAGGATAAAACAAGGAAAGCATTTTTTCTTAATGGCTGTTTAGCCTGGCTGAATCTATTTAGCCTTGAGCAAAGGAGACTAAGGGGGGGGCATGATCCAGGTCTATAAGATTCTAATGGGTCTGGATGCTGTTCAGCCAAATGGCTAATTCAATATTAGTTTAAATACTAGAACTCGTGACAATACGTGGAAATTGGCAGGAGAACATTTTAAAACAAATTTGAGGAAGCACTTCTTTACACAGCGTGTAGTTAGAGTATGGAACAGTCTTCCTGCTAGTGTAGTGGAAGCTAAAAGGTAGATAAGATTTTAACAACTCTGAGCTATTAGTTAAGTTCTCCCCAAGCGAGCTTGATGGGCCGAATGGCCCCCTCTCGTTTGTAAATTTCTTATGTTCTTATGTTTTTCGTTTTTTGCGGTCACAGACTATTTATAAAACTGAGTTAAATATGGTCCCCACAATGTCAAAATAACAGGTTTTTATCCCATTTGGTTCCCACAGTGTAATATATACATGACCCCCACTCACACACAGGTCTCTACCTGTACTTTTTCGTACACGTACTGAGTAACTCACAGTGAGACACGCATATTTACACGGTCAAGCCAAGCATATACTCACATGCATGAAAGCACATTCTCACATACACCTACAAACACATGCATGTGTGTCTGTGTGCGCGCATGCAGACAAGGTCATAGGAAGAAGCCCCTTTTCATGGCTGCATATCTGAAATGAGATGAACTGAAATGTATAAAAAGAACATGGACAGGCCATAACGTCAAAATAAGAGGTTGTGGGGGATATTTGGTACCCACACTGTAATATAAACCTAAGCCACACATACACACACATACACTTTTTCGTCTGTTTCTTTGTTTATTACAGACTTGAATTAGCAGACTGTCTTTAATATCAGCGACGCCCCATGGGGTTTGCATCATTGTCTTTATGTGTTACCTACTTCTTTAGCTTTCTTGTTCCAGTGGTTCATCTCTCCAAAGGATCCAGGATGAAGGAATCAGTCAGTCTCGCTTTCTCTTCTGGCTGCTTTTCAGCTTCTCCTGGCTGCAGTGTACGATTCAAACATTTCACTGTCACTCCCGTGTCTATTTATCTGCCTTTCACTGTGTGAGACTAGGGATAAATGTTCCTGACCATGTTAATGTGAAATTCACAAATCAGTTATTCCTACACCGTGTTCAGTGTGAGACCTTACTTTGTGTCCTCATTGATTGTCACTTTTGATCATTTTTCCTGCTTGTCCTGGTTCATTTGAAGATTGAATTTACATTTCCATTGACTTTTTTGGTTCTGGACAGTTCTGATGACATAAATTTTCTGGAAACTCAAACTGAGAACTTATCTATAATATAAACTATGCAATATCAGCTACGATGCCATCATACTTGGGCTTGTAACCTGTGGAAACTGTGTCTGATTACATTACATTACATGCTGCTGCTGCATCACCATCTTCTTACCATCCATCCATCTGTCATAACATCTTACCCAATAAATTTGTAGTAGTAGCCTGGAGACTATCCAGGCCAGTACAGGGAACAAATACAATGCACACAGGCAGTTCATAGGTTAAGAATGTCCAGCTTATGAACAACTTGTACTTAAGAATAAACTGCCAAAAAGCCTATTATATTAAAAATTTGGGTAAAATACAGTGAATCGTAATAACAAACACACACACTACTTTGTGACGCTTATGAAAACATTCTGCGGCTTCAGCTTGAGGTACAATACATTCTAGTACAGTAATTATACAGCATATACAAAAACAAACAATTGACTAACTGACACTAAATAAGATCCGTATGTACCTATTCTCACTTACCTACAAATTCAGCTTAAATACAGACTTAGGGAATGGATATCCTTTGTAATTGGGGGACAGCCTGTACGCATTTTATGTATACAGCTAGGAAGTATCACCTAGTGTTACACGTCACAGCACAGGCGGCACAGTGAGAGGGTATGAATGAGGCATGAGCAGACAGTGCTGAGAGCCACTGATCTCTGTAGCCAGTCCTGGACCCGGCGCATGTTTTTCTTTGCATTCCTGCAGCATGAGTCCGTTTTCCATTGGCCAGGCTCGGCGGCTCTCAGCTGTGCCTCTAAGCTGTGCCAGGAGGTGTGTGTGGGGGGTGGGGGGCCTCAAAGAGCAGTATAAACATACCTCTGCTGCCCCCCCCCCCCCCCATTACCACTGTGCCTGTAAAAAGCCTATAAAGGAAAGGCAGCCTGTCACGCAATAGGATGGTTCCACTTACCCTGCAAGCTTACATCTGCAGGCTGATGGAGGCCAACCCCCCCACCCCCCTTCTGTCCAGTGGCCTGAGCCGCTGCCATTCTTGTTCAATCCCCCAGGCCTACCTGACAGCTGCTTTCAAAGAGCCTCTGAGTGCAGGGACCAGGTGACCAAGCCCTGGAACTCCAGCGATCATGTGACCAGACCTCAGATAACCAGGCCCTGGAACTCCAGTGACCAGGTGATCAGACCTCAGATAACCAGGCCCTGGAACTCCAGCAACCAGGTGACCTGGGCTCAGATAACTAAGGCCTGCAAGTCCAGTGACCAGGTGACCAGGCCTCAGAAAACCAGGCCCTGGAACTCCAGTGACCAGGTGACCAGGCCTCAGAAAACCAGGCCCTGGAACTCCAGTGACCAGGTGACCAGGCCTCAGAAAACCAGGCCCTGGAACTCCAGTGACCATGTGACCAGGCCTCAGAAAACCAGGCCCTGGAACTCCAGCAACCATGTGACCAGGCCTCAGATAACCAGGGCCTGGAACTCCAGTGACCAGGTGACCAGACCCCAGATAACCAGGCCCTGGAACTCCAGTGACCAGGTGACCAGGCCTCAGATAACCAGGCCCTGGAACTCCAGTGACCAGGTGACCAGGCCTCAGATAACCAGGGCCTGGAACTCCAGTGACCAGGTGACCAGGCCTCAGATAACCAGGCCCTGGAACTCCAGCACCCATGTGATCAAACCACAGAAAATCAGGCTCTGAAACTCCATATTGCACACTCCCCCCATATTGTGTGTTAGCTCCCACACACCAAAGACCTGCAGCTTTACAAACTGGTATCATTAAATTGCCCGTGTTGTGTCCAAAAATGGATGGATTAACAAGGTACTGAAGACTCCGTGTTTAATTATTGATTCAAGTACAATTCATTTTCTGTTGATTATTCATCACGCATTAATAAAATCTTTGTTGTGACAAAATGGTCAAATTTGTCTTGTGCAGTTCAAGTAAATGACATCATTAGGTAAAAATTATGAAACAGAAATGAATCGTCATAGTTAACTTTTGTTTTTAATCCACATAATTTATTCGGTGTGGCAACCTTTTCGATTTCCTCCGTGACTGCAACGTTTCCCTGTGATTAAAACACCAAGCACCTTGCCAATGCCCCCAAAAATGATTAACTTCCTAGTTATTTATGCACCTTAGTTTGTATTTCCCCCCTAATAACTACTAACTAATGTATAATTCAGTGTACTCTAATTACTGCTACTTTGATCACAGCAGTAAACCGCCCAAGTTGACGGAAACAATTAATACCCACAAACTGTTACGCTTAAACTTTAAATCATGAATTGATTATTATTCAAGTGTAACTAGGTAGTGTTTCATCACAACACCAGCAACAGATGTGCTGACCCACAGCAGATACGAAGCACAGCAAACAGACTTTTCCATTCACGTTATGTTTGAGTTCCTCGTTGCCCGTTGTTGGCAGCTGGGCTCTCCTGGTACTTCAGCTGTGCGGCTGAGACTGGCGACTTTGAATGGCGTCACCAAACCTGCCAAAGTTACTGATTTTCCTGGGTTTCATTATTTCAAGGTTATCTCCCAGTGCCCCCTCCCATTTGGTTGTTTCCCTTAGTAAACTCCTAAAATTTGCATGACCCCCAAACTTCGTTATATATGCCTGTCATACAGGGACTCATAAGTTTTGTATGTTTGTCTGATGTTACGCAAGTTGCCAGATCGTCTATGAAATAAAATCCAGATACATAATCCACACATTGCATACGATTTCAACCCATCTGTCACTGCAACATGGTAAGAAAAGCCACACATTCATACTGACACTCATGTATACACACTCACTTACATTCAACACCCCCACACATTCATACTCAAACTCATATACACAGACGTACTTATAGGAATACAACACCACCGCACAAATGCACTCAGAAGTAAATGCATACACAGGCACACATATTAACATTATGTCCATGGCAGGATAAAGGTGAATATAAGGTGATGTGTTTTATACCCCAGTGTAAGGCTGCAGTGTTTCTGTGATAAAGTAATGTTGGTGTTTTGTCATAACCTAAACAGAAATAAAACAAAAACATTTATTTATTTACTTACTTACTTACATAACCTTATTTATTTGCTTGCTTATTTGTTTGCTTATTCCACCCACACCCCCCGCCGGAAACAAACTCCTATATTTTACAACCTAAGTGTCATCAGGTATACAGGTGGCTGAGGGCCTCGCCCCATTGCATCGGGTTTGTTAGTTTGGAGTGAGCTGTACTCGGAATAACCTAAGGAATCCTAGCAGGATATGGCCCTGAACCTGACTGCTCAAACGCATCCAGGCATTTCTGTGTGGCATGGAAATATTTCACTCATGTGGTCATTATAACTGCTTCCTGCCCAACCTCTTCCCACTTCAAAATGTGCTGCACTCGCTTATCTCAATTCAGATCAGATCGTTATCCAACGTGCAAGTGGAGACTCGGTACATGCTAGCCGCATTTCTCCCACTCTCGCTATGCTTATGACAGCGAGGTCTCTGCTGGCACCACCTGGCACCAGTATTTCATCACTTAGCTAAAGTTAACATGCTGTGTAACCTGTTCACACGCTAGTCAGCATAAGGTCTGCTATCCATTATCTGCGCAACTGAGAGATACTTCCTACACTGTGTGCTAGTGCGCAGACTGCTTTCAGTTTGCTATAGGAGTAGGTCCAGAGTTGTTAGTCATGGTGATCGAGCTGCTGTCATGTCACTGTGATCATGTAATCCGGGCAAACCGTATTTGTGTTGCGAAATGCATTTGGAGCTCGACCGCATCAGAAAGCTGTCATCCATCCAGTCCCTGGAATATCTCATGGTCCCATTCCTATCCTTTTCCTTCACCTCTGTTTTGTGCCCTTTCATTCTTTTCTCATCCAACATTTGTGGCAGGTTAAAAAAATAAATCTTAAACTTTACCCTCAAAACATGGCAAAACATCAGTTTGCGACTGATGATACAAACCAGACGTGGACTGGCCATCGGGAAATTTGCCTGCTGAAAATTTCCCTGTGAGTTAGTATAAAGAGGGCCAGTCAGCGGCAAGATATATCAAAGATATCCCCTCCCTGGTCAGAGGCAAAATATACCAAGGGGGCCCAAAACTGCCATGATCAACATTACAGCAAATTCCTGGCTTACTTTTTGTTGCCAGTCATCCCCTGATATAAACCAAGATTAATGATGCTAACTACAGGACAGAACTTTAATCCATGGCCTGACAGCTAGTAGTCATTCAAAACTGTTTTGTATAGTCTTTGACGGATCAGATTTTCACCACCAAAGTGCCACCAGCAGCCAGGAGGCGCTACAGCTATGAAGAAACACATCTCCTAGTATCCTCAGTTCTTCTGGGTTGAAAAGCAGCCAATGCCACTTGTCTGGTAACTTCAGAAGAACCACAACTGAAGAGTTTTTGAGAAACCTTGCTGGATTCACTAGGATGTGATCGGGAGTCACAGCCGAGTGCTAAAAGACAGCAGGTTCTGAATTACCATACGCAAGCTTTA
Source organism: Cyphomyrus plagiostoma (assembly GCA_019775915.2). Classification (NCBI taxonomy): domain Eukaryota; kingdom Metazoa; phylum Chordata; class Actinopteri; order Osteoglossiformes; family Mormyridae; genus Cyphomyrus; species Cyphomyrus plagiostoma. The sequence continues at coordinate 11,081,054 of JABFEA020000046.1, forward strand.
TCTGTCACTTAGGCCTTTTACCTGCCCCCCCCACCCCCGCGGGGGGGGGGGGGGGGGCCCCCAGCGGCCCCCACCTTAGCGCAATGCCCAAAACAGGAACCTGTGAATGGCTGTCATGCTTCTCACACGTCCGAGATGAGAGGTGGCAGGGCGTCAGATTCCATCAATTGCCAGAAAGACATGCAATTCTTAAAGTAACCACATGGTCGCTGAAGAATTATCATGATCAAAATGTGTTTTATGGGGCCTCACTGTGGAAAATGTTGCCTTCGCTTCCAGCGGAGCTGATTTCATGCTTCCCGAAGGAGCATAAGCAAAGGACAGTCGTTGAAAAAATAATAAGAACAGGAAGAATTGGAGCGCAGCTTATGACCTGTTATGTCTCAAACATGCTTTTTTGATACAGTCACAGAGCTGTGATGAATCCCTTGCGTTCCAGCAAAGCCTTCCTTTAGGACTGGATGAGGGAAACACAAACCAGACTGGCATCCTGTCATAAGCTTCCCCTACCTTGTGCCCCGTGCTGCTTGGAAAAGGCTCCAGGCCTCTTATTTCATGGCCATGCACTGGATAAACTATTAGAAGATTGATTGATCCATATAATCCCCAAAAAGGATCAATTTTGTGCTCTGAGATTTCTGGTTCTTCTTCCCTGGATACAGCTGAAGGGCTGGGCATTCAGGTGGTTCTTATTAATGGCGTGAGGATGCAACAGTGGGCTGGGGTGGGAAGAACTGCACCTGCTGCAAAAGAGAACTTCCTGCAGGGCTGAAAGGTCAAGAGCAGCGCTAGAACGTCACATGATCAACACAAAGTCCACTAGGGATACATGAAGGGGGTTGCACCAAATCCCTGGAGCTGCTGTTTCACAGATACCAATTAAGCAGTTAAACGGCTAGCTTTCTGCTTCTGTGAAACCCAATTCGTGCATTTGAAAATGACTGACTACATAAATGTCTTGTCCAACTACACTTTTTTGTTAAACAGAAGGAATAGAAAATGAGTATTTCCGGGGAAGCTGCAACATTACCTCTGACGGTTCTTTATTCATCACATTTGGGAAAGTGGGCTTCTCCTTTCATAATGTCCATGTTTCTGTTCCCATCGAGTTCCCTGCCAGACAGTGCACACTTACTTAGAGCTGGGAGGGAGCATAAACCTGAACTGCCATTGGGTCCCCAAGGACTGAATTGGGAAACACTGCTCCACAGTGTTTGATCCCTCACTCACATTTACCCAAAGTTAATTTTTGTGCACGATAAAACAGCTGAGCAAGATCTGATAAGGTTTTTGTTTTTTTTTTTTACTTTTTTGAGCATATTTTAGCATCTGTTAGCATTTTGGTTTCAACCAGCCTGCTACCGAATCCCCAAAATGTTTGCGTGTTTAGCTGATTTTCTGAACCACATTGCCCCAAAGCGCTTTACAGAAACATTTCTGTGGGGAATTATTAAAAAAAAAAAAAAAAAAAAAAAAAGAACAATGAAAACCCAAAATGCTAAAATCTGGATGTGATCCAAGTATGCGACTGTTTCTTGTGGAATTCATTGAGAAAAAAATAAACATAAAATGACAAATTTAACAGTTAGCACACATTATGTTATGCTACTGTCTTCAGGACACGCGGCAACACGCAGGTTAGTAGCTCAGTAACAACTTAGACTGAATAAGCAGCTAATGAACTGATAGATGTGTGGTATGGTGTTATTGTTTCAAATATATTTTGGATGCAAATGTTCTATTTTAAAAAAATCCAAGCGCTGTCTGGAATATTACAGTACTGCATGTGCTACGTACATTACCACAGGAAAGGGGCGGCTTGTTTGCTACAGGATGTCAAGCTTCTGTTGACCTTTGACCTTAAACACACCTTCGTTCCACTCAAAGCAACATGCTTCCTCTGGCAGCGAGCCAGGATCTTCCTTAGCCTTTAGCCAGCAGGGCTTCTGGGATGCGTAGTGGAAGGCCTTGAGGGCCAAGGTCAAGACTGTCACACTGGAGAGCATGTAAGAGGGTTAGAACAGGGTCAACTTGTAGGGAAGGTAGAGATATTTTCTCAGTCGGAGGGGTTGTTCCAACGTGGTTATGTGTGAATTAAATTTTACCAACTGTGGGGAAAATGCAAAGAGGGCAGCGAGTCGAGCTGTTTCTCAAACATTTTTTCATAAAACGAGACCAGCACACACACATGCCTGGCCACCCTATGTCATCTGGTTTTGCGTCCGCTGGACACACAAACGTCACGCAGTGGACCTGTCCACCACTGCATTCAGGTCACCGGCTGCGCAAGTCGTCATCCGCAGACAATGACAGAGCCATTGTTCTGCTGTTTCCCGTCTTAAAAACACCGGCCTTCAGCCAAAGGACCTCAGAGAGAAGGAGGTCTCCTTACCAGAAGGAGAGGAGATGCACCCGATACATCAAAAAAAAAAAAACACAGGCTACCGTACAGACCGTCCCAGTCACGTTGCTGTAGAAGATGTCAAAAAAGAGATCCCAGCTGGCCAGTGACACAGCACACGTGTACATGGGGAGACAAGCGTGAGCAAAGTACAAAGCAGGTCCACAAGGGAGCAAACACGTTTTAACCAGGAAGTGAGGAAGAGGGAAGGTTCACTGACTTTCCTGCTGTCAACCTAGAGACCAGAAACCACCTCTGTGTTTAATCACTTAATATCATCCACCACACCATACCCTAAAAACATAACAACAGGGGAAAATCAATTACAAAATTATGAAAGATACTGCATCCCAAACAATGATTAATTCTGAATGCATGTGTATCAGGTCTTTACAGTGCAAAAATATTTTAGACCTACTGTCTGCTGAATATATATTCTGTCACTCCATTGGGATATTTTAAAGAACATTTATGGGAAATGTGTTTTATATTAAGAAAAATATATGTTTGCATACAGTGAATCTCCACCAGAAGGTGCAGCAGTGAGTAGGAGTTGGAGCTCATGTTCCTCACTCTGACACTGCATTGCCACCTACTGAGCAAATAAGCAAACACATTAAAATATAAAGAGATTTCATTTTCAACTGTCTTTGGTCATAGTTAGTTTCTGTAGAAACACTATTGTACTAGTAACGTTTGCACTTCTGAGCCATAACTACTAAAATGAACTACAAAACATTTTCTTGAGGAATTGGTCAGTCCATGCTGAGTGTCTGTTTTGTGTGGGACGGTATGGTAAACATTAACCACTGTAACTATTTCCAGTCACTTGGCCACCTTATTGGCTGAGTGTGTGTAATCCCGCTTGTCTGCGAACCATCTGTGCCTCAGAAAAAGCCATTTTCCCATGTATTTTACGTAATCGCAAGCAGGCTCTGGTGGTCTGGCTGCGCTAATCTACTTAACGCTATTAGGATCAAAAACAGTGAATTTCCTCTCCTTAATTCTGTGGGACTGCTGCCAAAGCCCATATTGATCAGCCTTCTGGCGATGGAAGTGTATGTGAACCAACAATGCTAACATCTGACAGTCTTTACACAATACACATACAGAAAATACCGGGCTACAATGTGAATAACGCTGAGCTAAGCGTAAGATGGACTCCCCAATAAAAATGTTCTGTAATATCAGAAAAGAGACGCTCCAAACTTATTTGTACAAGCGTAAAGTCTTGTATCACTGTTAGCAGGGTATATGACACTAATGTGATATTAAAAGAAGCCATTGTTTGCCACGTAACTTAATACACGTTTGTCTAAGATTCTCTCTTCCCTGATTACATTCCGTGCCACTGCGACTAAAACCCATTTCACCCACAGACAGCTTCACCAAAGCATTTAACGGTCTCCCCATCATCCCTCCCACCAAGCCATAAAAGATAAGCTTCCATGTTCTCTTTTCTGGAACAGTTGGTACATCCATTACAGCATCCCAGTCAACCCTTCATTCTTTAAACTATTTAAAATATCGATGGGTAGTTTAACTGGTTACCGAGTTAATTTAATTTGTGAAATGAGTAGAGGTCTATGAAGGATTAATCATTGCTCTAGAACTTTGCATTTTCGTAGCGTCAAGGATTCTTTTGGAAGTAGTACTTTAAAAACGTTAAAGGTGTTGAGGTTATTTACTGTAAATGCAGCAATAGAGGGATATTGTTTGTAAAGGTCAAACACATTATTTAACATACAGCAATGAGGAAAACCTAGAACCAGACAGGAGCTGGAATGAGGCAGTTTGGAGACTCTGTAATAAGCAGTCTGTAGAGGCATTATAAAGAATCTTGGCAGTTTTTCTAAAGTGGCTTTTATGAGACATCGGTGCAGCCCTTTTTAGGGATGTCTGAGCTGTGATTTCTTCTGCCCGAGTGCTATAGCTGTACTGAAGCACAGTTAGCAGTAGCGTTTGGAGAGTCAGCTACGCTTCTCTTGGGAAGGACATATGCTAAACGAGATGACCTCGTAATTCTGTACGTAAGTGAATCACTGAGTGTGACGATGACTCATTAGACTTACATCAGCTTCCCAGAAATATGAAGGTGACAGCCTCAAATCAGATTCGCCGTCATGCTTGCAAAACCTGGTGAACCACTCGAAATGTGGCTTTGCAGCTCTCTTTAAGGCATTAAAAATACAAAACAGAGAGGACGTTGAACTAAATTGACCAATAATTTGCTAAAATTGAAGTGCTTGTCATTTACAAAAACCTGCCTGTAAAGACACAGGGGGTGACCAGAAACCAATTTTTAAATGAGCACTTCCCATATGAGCTTAGATATGGGTTAGGGCAGCAGGTGGCGTAGTGATTAAGGACATGGCCTTGCACCCTGAACACTGGCAAAGAAATTCTGCTCAGATCCTGCTGTGGGTCAAAAATATATTTAGAAAAAGCATCAACTAAGCAACTTATTGGAAGCATAACAATTACTACAATGCGCCTAACTGTGAGTGGTCAGTGTAAATTATTTGTGCAAAAGTATCAAAAGCATTCTATTGCACACACATGCACGCACAGATACACCACATAAGAAGCACAAAAAAGTAGAGGGGATACAATACAAAAGCGGGTAGATGGATAGATGGATGGATGGATTTATGGACGACTTCCACCCGGTTTGATCACCATAAAGTAACCTGTTCGACCTCTAACTCGGGAGGCGTGGAAGCCTGACGAGCATTCCAGAAAGCCGGTGTGGGCTGCAGCCAAGAACCGGCAGCACCCGAGGCGCGCGCACGGGTGATCCGTTGCCTTGGTAACGGCTCGCTTGTCATCACAGGGCAGCCGCAGTACTGGTCCAGTCAATGATCGCGAACCGCAACCCGTGTTCCGTGTGGCTCTACGCTACCGTCGCATAGCGCAGCCATAAATCTTGACTAACGAGAAGGAAAAATATCCGAATAATGCGTAAAACATTTTTTGTTGTATATATTAAATATCGTCCCATAAATACAACCCTGTGACACAGCGCGCTCCTTATTATCAATAATGTTTTTTTACAGGAAGAATAAACTACAGTTTTCCTTCGCTAAAATTATATAAGAGCTTTTCTTCGTTCTGTTTTCTATTTCTATTTGCGAATAGGCAATAAGTACATACCTGGTCGTAATATATAATATTTCCTAAGTACATGTGTCACCTTCAAAACCACATTCATAATTATAATGCTACATACATCAATAATAAACCTGACTTTTTACTATATTCGGAGTAAAGGCAACATTCGAATGTATGCTTTTGTATTTCTCAATAACCTTAAACATACAGTTTTAAAGGTAATGCAGGGAGTTGAATTTAAGCTCCGCCCCCATGGCGCGCGCACACACACACCCACGCGGACAGGCGAGTTCCCCACGCAGCGGCGGCTCCGACGGAAGACACTGACCGACTCGGATGATGATGCGGTCCAAGCATTGCTGCAGCTCGGTCGGGGGCATCTTGCTCTCCGTCCGGGAGAGGAGAGTGTCCCGCGATGGGCCAGCATCCACCTGCATCCGCCGTGCCCGGTCCCCTGCGCAGCCTGCTCCGACTGCGGACACTCTCTGCGTGCGCGTACCAGATGAAACTCCCACTCAGCTGTTACGCGAGTGTCATGAGCAAAGGGGGTCCACGGACGCCTCTGGGAGACGTTCCGCTTAACTCTCTCGCCGCTTCCCATGTAACATACACGTAGCAAAATAATAATCAAAATAAGGTTTCCGTTTACTCACCATTAAGGGTGAGTCAGGTAGAGAAATGCTTACTGGAATCAACACGACAGGTTTAAACTTTATGGATTGTTTGTATTAAAAACATGGGGCTTTGGAGCATTATATTGAGACCAATATAATGTATAGCTTAACCGCCCGATGTAAGGATAAATGTATATTTGACACTGTGTTGGCGTCCTGCATAGGACAAGCGGGTATAGAAAATGGATGGATGTAGGCTGACAAACAACTTCATTGATAAAAACGTAGCTTTTACTACGACAAACTCATAGATATATAGGTAACACAGGGCGGTACGTGTTACAGATTTGCCGTGGGTTTTCCGATTTTTTACCGACAATTATTATAATTATTTTGTTTAAAATGCTTGTAACTGCTTCCTGGATTTCCCTAGTAAAAGTTAGGAATTATCACGCTCTTCTGAATATCAAGGTGCCGTACAAGCAGTGATAAATCGGTAGAGGGCAATTATGCATCTCATTTATAGTCATCTGTATACAAGGAAAGGCTGCTATCAGATTATTGTCTCGTAAAGTGCCAGGTTGTTCCCATTTTTGGAGCCTTTAGAGATGCTATGACATGTTTTTTATATGCTTACAACAAGAATAATAAAATAGATTTAGAAAGAAACGAACTGCACAATTAGATTTAATTTAATCAATACAGTATTGCAGTAAAATCCTGGTTACAGAATACTGATCTCTATATGGGCAATTGCAACCTTACAGCAATGTTTGGACCACTTTGTTCTTCGCCAATGACCTACTGTCCTCGATACATCACTGACAAATAGGCCTTTGGGAGGTAAATGTTTGGCGGCGTTTCAGTTGCAACTTACATATGATCCATATCGTTTTTCCTCAATGACAGCGGACACGGAGGCAGGGACTTCGGCCAGTACATCAGAGTGCATGCGCTATCCCTCCCGCTCATCCACAAGCGTAAATTTTACATGCAGTGGAAATTGCCCTTATCATCTTTATAACTTGGCAAAGCAACTGACCTATTTGTGAAATTCTGCTGTCTGCCCACTATCCTTATTGAGTTTCTTTTATACTACGTATAAGCACCGACCTATTGCTGCTAATGAATCTGAAACCTGCTTTGTGGAAATAAAGGCGCTTATCCCCACACATTTGCTGCCATCCATGTTTGTAAGCTAGTCTAGACGGCCGACCTGAGATCATTGTAAGATGCTGCCAGTTTTTGCTCTCCTACTTTGTAAACATTTATACTGAGAAAATCAATAGTAAACTTGGCGCATGATGAAACAGGCTGCGGTTTTGCTCTTTCGTGCTCAAACGAGAAGAAAACGAGAGTCAACGTTGTTTTCCACTGGATAATGACACGTTTAATGCATTTCCACTAACAGGAGAAACGTCGTATCGTTTCGTTTAACGAAAATGGCTCACGTGTGACACACCGTGGGCGGAGCGTCGTATTACATTTCAGGTTGACTTCATGTTAGTGCGGCCAGAAAGATGCTGATACCGCCTAGCGGCACTGAAACTGTATTGTTGAGAGAGATATGGTTTCTAAATTAAAATACCTTGCTTGAAAACATGCAGGGATGCAAGGAGTCAACGTTTTAATGTCTGCATAGAATACGTGGGCAGGGGTGTCAATTATCTGAATAATAATTCTAGTGAGCAGCAGGGGGAAATTGTAATTGTAAATATGGGTGCGTCTGCAGTCTTCTCCACAGCTCCGCATTTCTGCTGACACCACCACATTCCTGGTGCTGGTCCAACTGGCTGCCCCCAGCAAGTCTTCTTTCACTGCCGGGGGCGCCGGCCCCCCCCGGGGCAAGACAAATGGGACACGGGGCCGGAGGAGGGGGGTGGGGGGGGGTGGGTGGTGTGGGGGGGGGGGGGGGGTGGGGGGGGGGGG
>JABFEA020000046.1:11097488-11116390 GCA_019775915.2 Cyphomyrus plagiostoma
CCGGTTTCCCCCCACAAGTCCAAAGACATGCTGAGGCTGATTGGAGTTGCCAAATTGTCCGTAGGTGTGCATGTGTGCATGCGCGACCCAACAGGATAAGCGGTTTGGATAATGGATAATGGTTAATACGTTTGTCACTCCGTGCTTTGTCTCCCCCTACTGGACAATACGCGTTACTAGTTTGAGTGGGCTGAACCGAGAAATTATACTTTGCATTATTGGTTTCAGTGCAGCATTAATATTATTGCAATGGGAATCCATTTGGATCCTGTTTCAAGTGATGATCAGCAGGTGTACCTTGTAGGTTATTAAAGTCAGCATCGAGGTTTATAGAAAACAGGAGGGGATAGTGATTTAGTACCGAGAGTACAAAGTATATTGGGACACCCTGCTGCCTAGTGAGAATGATGCCGGTTTGTTTGCACACACATCATTCCCATGGGTGTGTGCGCGTGTGCGGCTTAGTGGACAGGCCTGTACTTGGTAGAGTAGCCACATCTCTTTTGGGCTCTTCAGCAAGCTTTAATTCTCTGAAAATTGCTCTAGGGACACTGAATGGGCAGCCAACCTTGCGGATGGACCCTGTTCACTCTCACCTCAATGTGTGTTGTCTTTAAAGAAAGAGAGAGAGCAATATTGGATATGCAAAATAAAAAAGTACACGTTCCAATGAACTTGTACACATAGCAAATAAAATTAATTATATAGCTGGACTTTTGTTGTCTGAGGGATGAACATCATCACCACTGTATGCAAAACTACTGTCAGTTTTGGTAATGATCGGAGTAATGCTCATAGTAGTATATTTTAAATTTACAAACTTAAATTTAATGGGGTCTGTCATCCGCAAATCAAGATGTCATTACAGACACACTATATGCATTGATCCACCCCCCTCTCCCTAAACATAAGGGGGGGCTATCCCAGTCAACACAGGGTACAAAGGTGTGATGGCAGTCAAACATACATACTTAAATATATCTGCATATCTTTGTACTTGCGGGAGGAAACCAGAGCCAATGTGAAAATCCCGACCAAGATTTTGTTTCAATCAATCAGTTGAGTATAAAGAGTCACAGTCAAAAGTACTTGACTGGTTGGTTGTTGGATGGAACACAACCTTAATCTGGACCTGAAATTTTTACCTCTGGTGTTTCCTGGGATAGGCACCCTGCTCACTTTGACCCTGGGGACAGAGAGATGACACCAGTTTAGGCCTGGGTCTGGAGATGAGAGACACACAAGCTGGAGGATGCTGAACTGTAGAAAACACTAGAAAAATCTCACAATGATTGGTTGTGTGTGAGATGGATTTACAAAATAGTGGTCAAATAAGAAAAACAGTGTAAAACTTCTGGATTGTGTTAATCACCAGCAATCTGGAACGCTAAAGAGAGCTAGTATCCATCTTCAGAAAATGAAACTAGTGTAGCTTTTACTGCAGGAGTGATCACTCACTGATTGGACCAAAATAGTCATGTGACTCACACAGCTGGAAGACTATGGAATAGCTATAATTTGAAATATTGACAAATGTTTGTATTGCAGCTTCTGTCTCCATTCCTAAGCCATTACACAATTAACAGTCTTGGTGCTATGCATATGGGAAATACTGATAACAATTCAGCCAGTATCCTGGATCCACATTGTGATGCATTTTACTAAAATAACCAAAAATCTTGCACACGGTAAAAAATGAACTGGGGAAGGAGGCATACAATTAATTACATTTGCATTTTGACTGCATAAAGGGTAAATTATAGTCATCCCTCTATAACTACCTCTGTTACCCTAAAAGAAATCAAACCTGCATGTAGTATGAGGAAGTTGGAACATCAACATTATATTAAACCAGATCCATTTTCTCTCATTCTCTTTAAATGTTCACTTAAATGGTTGTAGTTTGGATTTCGTAGTGTTTTTGCTCTCACAGAGTACAAGTACCAGCGTCGGAACACCTGCCAAATTCCCCGCTATAATTACACTTGTAGTTGCTGTGGTGAAAGGCCTTCATATCCTCAGGACAGTCAGTATCTTCAGTTTACATTCTCCACGTCAGAGAAGAGACAGAAGTCGTCTGGAAATTTAAACTAAAATGAAATGGTGGTCCTGTACCTTTAAGTACCGTTACTCCTTACAGCTGTGTTTTGGCAGGTTGCTCATGCTCTTCTCTTGAGAAGTACATAAAAATTGTCACACTCGCACCCTTGCATTTGTCTTAGCTGTAAATTGAACCTTCACTCTTCAAAATGAACTACTTGATCAACATTATTTGAACAGATCAGCCGGTGTGTGGATGATGAGGCACAATGATGGATTTCCTCCCGTTGCCGGGCGAAGAGTAAACCAATATAAGTACATTCTATAATCCTCAGAACTCGAAAATGCAGAAGGTACTGGAGAGGAACAAATGGCTTGTCACTATGTGAATTAAGGAATGATGAATGGGTTTTAAGAATTAAAATGAATGTTGTCTTTACGGAGTGGGAGGGTTTCTTAGACACCGCTCAATCATTCCTGATTCAGTGAGCGTCTTGAAGAATGTACTAATTGCCTTTCTGATATCTTTTCAGATACTTGGGTGATAAGACTGTGCTGTCAGCCATGAATCATTATGCAGCGATATGCATTTAAAGCTTGTGTGCGGCTGGAACTTGCTTGCTGATGTATGCTTACAAAGCCAGTTGATCCAAACTCCTTCCTTCTGTAAAATGCAGTCCGCTTTGAGTAGACGGTCTGGGTAACACAATGTAATGCTTCGTTAATGCACCACTTGTTCTTACAGTTAGCATAATTGATAATCATGTGATGTTTTGACTGGAATATACAGGAAGTCGCAACAGTGTTACTTGTGATCCATGACCTTTGCATTTATTCAAAGACAAGTTATGTTTTCAAGCTGCTGAATCATTATACACTGTATGCATGTTCCCCACCCCTTTCTGATTTACATTTCAGTGTCCCTACCTACAAATACTGCAGAGGCACCAGTCCCTGTCCTTCTCTTTCTGTCCTACAGGGGGCATCGCAGTACTGAGAGGACAGTAGCTTCCCCCAGTCGGTTCCTCGAGCCTGCTCTGGGCATTGGGAATACGGGGAGGATTCCTGGTGGCCTGGCCTGCCACTCAGAACAGAAGTTTCAATTTCTGTTCAAACTCGATGTTTTACTTCAAAATGTGCACGAGGTATCGTCCCACCGAACCCCTCTCAGCTCGTAGTATGATATGCCTGTTATGGTCCCTCAGCGATATGAGATGCATATATCGATATCATATTCACATATTGTATAGATCAGGGCAACACTATGTACAATTTAGCTGAATAATTAATTTGGCCTGCATTTGTGAAATGAAGTCAAAGAGTGAAATGAAATGAGTCATTTCAGAGTGGGAAAGACAAATTTCATGCCTTCTGCATGTTATGTGGATATAAGCTATGCGCGGCTCTTTTCTGCTGCAGCATTTTGGGTATTGAAAAATAAAAAGGTGTGTTGCGTTTTTTTTTACCAGCAGTGTTTCATAGCCACCCAGCCGGATTGTCTATGGTAGCCTTGGTTAGAGTCAGGATTCCCGGCCTGAACAAGCCTTCGAGTCCAACCTTGCAGCTCCTCACACTATATAAGAACTATTAAGTCACGATGGGAAAAACATGCTTGCCACACATACGCACTGAACAGACTTTTGGTTGCTGTCTTGTTTAACCCACCGGGGACCAATGAGAAGTTGTGCTACTCTATGATTGACGACATGATAATCCCACCCATTAAGTGTAGCTACTAGGCAAAGCCCAGTCAGGTAACATGAATGCAGGGGATTACATTATATCTTATGAAGATGAAGTGTCTGTTCACCAATGAAACACAGCATGGAAGTCATGCCCTTATACTATATTTTAAAGCTACCTGACTATATCTCAGAGCCTCCGCATGTTTACACGGTTACAGGGTTGCTTTTATTTGCCGCCCAACTTCATTTGTGGACTTTGATCTTCCTCTCTTCCTCACCTTCCTCTAGGCGGGGCAGAGCCACAGTACGGACGTTATGCTCTGAGTCATTCTGTTACCAGATGGCCAGTTCTGTGGGTCTTATGATTGGTTGTACCATCCCGTATCTGCTGGGTGGATATCAGCTTCCCCATTGCCGTGTCCTAGTCATTTTATTTCACGTGTCTGATTTCAATGCTCAAATCACATGGAGTTAGTTTGATTCTGAAACATGTGAGGTTTGCAGTAATTTGTTATGTAATTGTGTGAATTGTTGCAGTACTTGCGTGAGTCCAGATTCTCTTTGCAGTAAGTCAGGTCATAAAATTTGTTCCCTACTTGACATTCCACAGTCAATTGTAAGTGGTATTATCGGAAATCGGAAGCATTCAGCAATGACAGAAATTGACAAACCATGTAACATGACAGAGCAGGGTTGCCGAGAGCTGAGTCACACACTGCATAACAGTCGCCATCACTTTTTTGACTCGATAACTGCAGAGTCCCAAATTTCCTCTGACAAAAACTGTGCCAGGAGCTTCGAGGTATGAGCTTCCATGGCTAAGCACACGCACACAAGTCTCACATCACCCAGCGTAATGCCAAGTGTCGAAAAGAGTAGTGTAAAGCACACTGTCACTGGGCTCTGGAGCAGTGGAACATGTTCTGTGGAGTGAGGAATCATTCTTCTCTGTCTGGCAGTCTGATGGATGAGTCTGGGTTTGGCAGATGCCAGGAGAATGTTACCTTCCTGACTGCATTGTGCCAACAGTAAAGTTTGGTGGGGGAGGGATAATGGTATGGGGTTGGTTTTTAGGGGTTGGGTTAAGCCCCTTAGTTCCAGTGAAGGGAACTCTTAATGCTTCAGCATACTAAGACATTTTGGACAATTCTATGCTTCCAACAGTTTGGGAAAGAACCTTTTGTGTTCCAACTTGATTGTCCCATTGCACAGAGCAAAGTCCATAAAGATGTGATTGGGTGAGTTTGGTGTGGAAGAACCTAACTGGCCCGCAACCCCATCGCACACCTTTAGGAGGAATTACAACGGAGATCGCGAGCCAGGCCTTCACATCTAACATCAGGGCCTGACCTCACCAATGCTCTTCTGGATGAATGGGCAAAGGATCCCAACAGACACACTCCAAAATCTTAAGTCTCCCAAGAAGAGTGCCAGCTGCTATAGCTGCAAAGGGGGAACCAGCTCTATATTAATACCTATGGATTTAGAATGTGATGTCATAAAAGTTCCTGTAGTTGTAATGGCCAGGTGTCCCAATACTTTTACTCATATAGTGTGAACATATATATAGACCTAGTGAAGCAGACCACATTATACTACATTGATATATATATATATATATATATATATATAGAGAGAGAGAGAGAGGGAGGGATTGACGTAACTGCTACCCAAGTACGCATTCACCTTTAAAGTGATACGTACCAGTTATGTCAATACACACAACACACAGTGTGTACCCGCTACAATAACGGAAGCAAACCACCCAACTCCCCAGTTGGCTGGTGACCTCTGACTTTTTACCTAATTCACAGTAATGTAACAGCTTGTGTCAAGGACTGTACCATTCTGCACATGTGTGTGTGTGTGTGTGGGGGGGGGTGTTTTTGTAGGTGTCACAGATGTCTTAAGGTGACACTTATTTGTTGCATTCGGTCTCAATGGCATGGCTGTCCAGGTTTCCATGACAACATGACATCGCCCTGCCTTGGCTCTGGTCTCGTACCACACATGGGGGGGTGAAGTCCAAGAGAGGACATGTGTAGCTCTGCTGGGGGTGTGTGCGCCTACCTGTAATACTTTTGCGACACCCAGTAGGGCATCACCAAATAGAAGAAAATGTGGTTCATCGTGTCAGTCTACCAGAACTGCCTGTAGATTTTGGACTGTTGTGGCCATGTTGAATCCACACAGCACACGATGGGGTGAATTCAGATATTGTGGGACATTAGGTAATGTGGGACAGTTAAGCTATGACATGTTTATTTCCCGGCTAAAGTAGATCCAATTAGAATACTTGTCATCGGGAGCTGGTATAGAAAGCACATGATCTGAAAAACATGATGTTATTGGTCTGAGGTCACAGTTGAGGACGAGGCAAGTATTTTGGGGGAAACGTGCCTCAGAAATCACAGTATGATTGACATGTGCTTTTGATTGTATTGATATTAAGGTTATAAACCTGTCATAACAAATGCATTGCACCTATTTTTTATGTAATTATGTCTATGATATACTACTGCAGTAAATTAAATACTTTAAATTGACAAAGTTCTATTTAATTTCTTAAACTGAGCTATTTTTCAGCTGTCCCTCTTTACCAAACTAATTAGGGAAAGTGGTACAGTATGTTTCAGGTAATGTGGGACAATTGTATAGGCTCTCCCAAGAAGAAAGTACATATTTCACAGGATGGAATCCCAACTCCTAAATATATTCAGTAACTATAGATAATATATAAATAATAATATTTATTTATTTATGAGATGGATAAAAAATCGTCAACTTGAATTTGTTAAGCAGTTTTAGTGTATAATGGCACCAAGCTGGCAGAGAGAGGCAAAAAAGAAGGTTAGAAAGGTGAAGGGGCGGGAGAATGACTAAATGATTACAAGCAACTGTAGTTTTTACTGTTAGTATAAGCTTTATATGTATTGGTTTAGGTATTTTCTACAAAACAAAATCGGAAATGAAATTAAATCTAATGGATTTTGACTTTTCTCAATGACTATTTTTGATAAAAATTAATCAACAATTGATGTTCAACTGTTCTTTGAGCTATTTTGTCTGTTAAACTTGCAAAACCCTTTGCAAATTATTCAGTATTGATATATTAAATAGTGTGAGTGTGTGCACCCTTCCGGTGTATTGGCGACTGCCCAGGGTTGGTTCCTGCCTGCGCCCATTGATAGACTCTGGTCCCCCCTGCCACCCTAGATGGGATTAAGCGGTTTCAGACAATGGATGGATTGATGGTTGTATTAATTAAACGCCTGTCGCACATTACCAAACCCACATTACCAAACCGCCTGTCGCACATTACCTGAAATGCGTCCCACTGTACCTTACGGGTGCAGGGAGTGTATAGACCTGTATCACGGCCCACATCTTTTGATGTGATTATAGACACCTTAAGGATTGCAGAAAGGTATCATATGTGGTTTAAGTAAATTCGGTTAATTGATGACACAGACATTACAATAATCCATAGGGAAACTGTAGGTACACAGTTGCATAATACACAATTTTAGATAGTGAACAGGCATTTAGACATTTAATAGACAGTAACAATAAAATAGACAATAGCGGACCATAGGGGAAAGCATTTACGAAATGTAGTATTAACGGCTCATATTTTGAAGTGTTGACTAAACTGTCATGCTTAGTGTAACAACCCCGCTGCTCTGCTTGTTGCACTCGCGCACCTCAGCGCCCCCGCGGGCGGCCGCTCTTTCGCTCGCCTGTCCCGCTGCTTGCACACCCTGCAAAGGCTCCTCATGTCTTGTCAACCTAATGTTCATTTGACGGCGTCGACTTTGACCGATCCTGCATCTCTTCTGCATTATTCACCCTTTGACTAGCTGAAGCACCCCTGAAATGTGATTTACAGCCTGGCCCCGCGCAGCACACTCTTCCAGACTCGGAGAACACGCCTCCCGTTGAAGTTGCCGCTAAGTTGCCTTGTTGGCTGTTCTCTCATTTTCACGTGCGTCCGAGAGGGCATGGGCATGGCAAGGAAGATTGCAGGTGGTAAAGAGGGTGTCACTCCTTACACGATCGCATTGGTTTATTCACCTGCACGCTCAGTATTTGTCTGCAGGAACCCCGGTGATGACCGACCGGTAGAACAACAAGGAAGGTGGAGCATGAATTGGGGAACATTTTCTCCTCAATTTTACACCTTTTTGCATTTTAGTGCGAAACAATTTTGAGCATGTTAAATTTCAGCGCTTAATTAACCGTTTACTTAATTTGTACTAAATTGCAATCTATTTTTTCATTATGTCACTTAGCCTTGCAGTTACACTCAACCCAACCCCCGAACATAATAGAGTTTGGCAGCGGTGATTTCGAGGGATTCATTATTTGAAAGAGATCGGAGTGGGGGCCGGGGGGTCAACCATTGGGTCTGGGGGACTTCGAATTCTCCAGGGGGCTCTTAGGGGAGGTCACACGTTATCAGCTGTCAGAGCCTCTAGGAGTGCGCCGGTTCCAACTGCGCATGCGTAGGAAGAGGTGGCGGAGGAGAGCGAGCGAGAGAGAGGGGAAGAAGGAGGCTGATAATTACAAACATGGTAAATACAAAACATTTATGTTTCATTTTTTTTGTGTTTCGTAAGTTTACATTTAGGCACTACACCTAGCGTCTTAAGCCCGTTATATAGACGTTCAACATGAACGCCGTGTTTTGCGGGGGCTAGGTTGAAGTTCCTTGCAGCTGGCTTCCTCGTATGAATTCATTGAGCTAGCGCGTTAGCCACCGCTGCTAGCCGGGCAATTGAAGTCGAAATAAGGCAGGAGCCGGTAGCTATGAGGGCTCGCAGCATCGGCGCTCAGGGGCGACCGGCCGCGGCAGGCATGCGCACTGCGAGACCGCGGATTGACGCGGCCTACGTACGCCTCGCCGGGAAGCGGCTCTGGGGCGGACGCACCACGTACGGTTACATTGTAACGCAGCGCCGTAGCTCTTAGTCAGTTATTTAGATATTGTTTGGCGGTGGGTCTTTTATTTGATGTTGACATCCGTAAGAAGATGCACTGCAGCTGTCAGTGTTTTCTTCTTTAAAATGTAATTGACTATATAAATTAACTATATAAAAATTCAATGGCCGGCAAGACTCCTTTACTGACAGTAAAACGTCAACCAGGATCTCGGCCGACTGCTGGGATCCACATTGATTTAAAGAGCTGATGACAAGCAGATGCGCAGGGAGAGGAGCCCTTTAACTAACCGGTGGCCTGTACTACATAGCGGGGTTACTGGTTTATCGGGGTAACTTGTCGGATTTAAGGTACCACAGTTTAAATGGACTTAATATTCATTCAGTTACATTTTGCCCAGACTACCTTAAATCCGACAAGTTACCCCGATAAGCCAGTAATCCCGCTTCATAGTACAGGCCACAGGTATAATGGCCTGGATACTGGCCGGCGTCTGTCATAATGCCTGACAGCTGCCTTCTTGCCTGGTCTGCAGTCTGTCCAGCTTTGTGTAGCAACTGTCTATAGACTTTGGACTAATGTGGGCAGTTTTGAATTCACTCAACAATATTGCACTTACAGATTAAATGGCAACATTTCTAGATTTGTGGATGATTCTGCACATACTGGATGGAGGTGCATTTTTGCGCAGTGTGGACTGAATTCTTCCACTTGTGTGTCTCCTGCAGAACAAGCTGAAATCCTCACAGAAGGATAAAGTTCGCCAGTTCATGATCTTCACACAGTCCACCGAAAAGACAGCTTTGAGTTGCCTGTCGCAGAATGACTGGAAATTAGATGTCGCCACAGACAATTTTTTCCAAAACCCAGAACTGTACTTACAAAGTCTAAAGGGGGTTTTGGATAGAAAAAAGTTAGAACAGCTCTACAACAGAT
This sequence comes from Cyphomyrus plagiostoma, assembly GCA_019775915.2. Taxonomy (NCBI): domain Eukaryota; kingdom Metazoa; phylum Chordata; class Actinopteri; order Osteoglossiformes; family Mormyridae; genus Cyphomyrus; species Cyphomyrus plagiostoma. The sequence continues at coordinate 11,107,091 of JABFEA020000046.1, forward strand.
ACAGAGGTAAGTAAGTGACACAGGTGACCAAACAATCTGCTATTCAGCAAGCCTAATTCTGACATAATCTTACTACATGAATTTACTGAAATATACCAATGACTGGAATTGGCCCAGTGCTGCATAATACAGTCAAGTCATGTTTACTGGGTATGATACTCTACTGATCCTAGTGATAATTAATTTACAATGTAGGGTTTTTTTTGGGGGGTTGGAGCCTATCCCAGGTAGCATGAGGCACGGTGCTGGAGTGTACCCTAGAAGGGATGCCAGTCCTTCACAGAGCACATACCCACTCATCTACTGTGGGCCGTTGAGGGATACGGGTTAGCCTATTATCCCAGAGCCAGGGCAGGCTTCGAAACCCCCAAACTTGGAGGTGTGAGGCCTCCAATGTTACCCACTGTGCCATAATAAGGAAACGGCTCCTTCCATATTGTCAGCAAATGCTTCGTGCCACGGTCGTGCAAAATTCAGAGGTTATGAATTGTGTCGCATTCTATTCATGACCTGGAATCATAATTTGAATTGAACTGGCCGGACTACACAGGATTTTGAATTGTAATGACAGGAGGAAAAATTTAATTAATTTAAATTCAATATCATCAAATGACACAGGAATGGCATTTAATCCAGCAAAACACAATTAATTATATAATTGATTTACGTTGGTGGTGGTATATAGTATATACCGACCTTGTGGATGTGCATGTAGGTAAAGCGTACTTATGTTAGCACGATTGAGTGAGAAAATTTACATATATTCTTCAAGCCTATTCTATCAATATACATTTGGTTTCTGTTGGCCTGCTTAGTCATTTTCCATAGGCACATATCTATCGTTCATGCATATTTCACTGCTTATGAGTGTTAGCATTTGTGAGAAGTCTGTAGTAGTTTTTCTTTTGAGTGATCGGTGGGTTTTCAGATGGATAGGGCGGTGACAGGGTTGCTCTAACGGCTGTACTTTTACATACCTGTACTGTTTAAATCAAGTGTGAAATGTTTCATCTTTTGTTATTGCTTTCTGATCAAGTTTATTTTTTAACATTGAAAAAAAATGACCCCACACACTCTGTCAAAAATATTTCATTTCACACACTTTATATTTATTTTCTTATGTGTAGAACAATCTTTCAATTCAATCTTAGCACTATAACAAAATGCATAACGTAATGGCCAATACAATTATGGGTCATGCCAGTACACATGACTGTTTGTTCAATATTGTTGCATTTACTCTGCAAAAGATCCTCAGAAGGTTGTATCATTTAGATCGAAATGTTCTGGCCTGAAAAGTTTCCCGCTACACTGAAGATTCTCTCAACAACTACAAAGAAAGCTGGTATAGCAAGGTACTTGCAGGGAAGTTGTGCTGACTCAGGAAAACTGGTTTGATTTCCTTTACGGTAAGCCAAAGGGTTGGCATCGTATGCAAAATGTGATTAAGTCAGGTATAGTGACATCATGTCAAGCTTTGGCAACAGGTGAGAGACTAGCTGGAGTTTTCCTGTAGGGTTAGGGTTTGGGGTGTTTCTTTGGTTGGACACTGCAATCAAAATAGCCAGTTGAGTTTTGGTAGGGGATATTAAACTTCTCCTGTGAGAAGATCCACCACGGTACACAAAATGACATTTAGGTTATGTTATCCAAATGTGACACTTCAAATGTTGCATTCTTTTATTTTGAATAACATGATATTTTTATAACAATAATACAACATATGCCATTTATTTTAGCATGTTTTTATGTAATTCATATGGAATATTAAGCTGTGTTTTCATCTGCATTGTGTATGAATTTATTTCAATTCAGTTCCATTTTAATTAAACTTCGTTTTCAGTAACAATACAAATTCAATTGAAATTCACAAATCAAATTGGAATTTCAGGGACATTGTAAATCAGGTCCTGAATGTTGCAAAACAGTGCTTCACATCCACTTTCTATCTGGTGTATGGGGGTGCTGTGTGTATGGGGGGGGCTTGGCACATAGTGCCTATGATCAGAAGGTGGCTGGACTAAATCCCTGAGAGAGCTGGCAGAGTGATTTCATTTTGGGGCCACTGTCGGGCCCTTGAGCAAGGCCCCCAGTCGTTCCAGGGATATTACGACCCTCACATACTGTCTCTCTGCTGGCAGACCCTCACGACGACAATAAGATTGGGATTGACGGGATCCAGCAGTTTTGCGACGACCTGGGCCTAGACCCGGCGAGTATCAGCGTGCTCCTCATCGCCTGGAAGTTCCGGGCGGCTACGCAGTGCGAGTTTTCTAAGCAGGAGTTCATAGACGGCATGGCTGGCCAGGGGTGAGCACACAGTAGAATGAGATTGGCCATGTTAAACTGAATGCCAAATGTTGTTGCCACATTGTTGCCAAGCGTGTACTTGTGCAAGGCTTTGCATTGTGAAATCACAAAGGTACATTACTTTCCTTTATAAAAGTATGTTGGTGTTTTCAGTTTATTGTACGTAATGAAGCACTGGCTTTTTTTTTTTTTAAAACCCAGGTGTGACAGTATAGAGAAATTAAAAGCACAGTTGCCAAAAATGGAACAAGAGTTGAAAGACCAAGGGAAATTTAAAGATTTTTACCAGTTTACATTTAACTTTGCAAAGAATCCAGGACAGAAAGGTCTAGGTATGTACAGGTTTTCTGCTCTGTCATCTTGTGATTTTCAAGAATTTTGAGGGCTTAGACCTCTAAGTGGATTTAACTGTTAAATGTATTTTTTACCCATGACTAGTAAGTGGTCAGAAAATGGTTGTATAGTATATATTTGTAGGGACACATTCCTAATGCTCCTATGTCTTGCAGATTTAGAAATGGCAATTGCATATTGGAATTTAGTACTGGCTGGAAGGTTCAAATTCCTAGACCTTTGGAACACATTTTTATTGGTAAGTCTATTTTTTTTTTATAGAGTTTGAAGCATTTTCTCCATTGTTGTCAAGCACCGGTAGAATTAACCATGCCGTGAATTTCCATGATTGATAATTTGCAAACCAGTTTAGTTGAATATCATATTGGTTTTGATGGTCATTAATAAAATAGACTGAAATATGTAATTTTTTCGGAAGGATTTCACAGTGAATATTATCTTTAATATTTTTTAAACATATAAACGTCCTAGGATATCCAAGCATGAGTGTTGTAATACTATGTTTTGTCGTTCCACGGTATTTTCATTTCTTTTGCTTTTGACTTACGGATGTTCTGAATCGCTGGAAACAAAAACTTTGTTTCATGTTCCCTTTCTACCCAGGAACACCATAAACGATCCATACCGAAAGATACCTGGAACCTTCTGTTAGATTTCAGCACAATGATAACTGATGACATGTCCAATTATGATGAGGAAGGTGTGTTTTTTGTCAGCTGTTCTCATTTACCTTGTTCATTTTTCCCCATTGCATATAACTGGAATGTGGTTACAACATAAAATGTGATGCTGAACATAACAACAGAATGGGATTGTACCAAACTGAGCACTCAGGCCTGTAGCTGGTTAATGTTCTCTAGTGCAGCATTTCCAAACTCAGTCTTTGGGAACCCCCAGAGAGTCCGCATTTTTGCTTCTTCCGAGCTCCCAACCAATCAAGATATACCTCTACCAAGTATTAAGTAGTTTTGATTGGCTGAGATCTGGGAGAGATCAAAAATATGCAAGGACTTGTTTAAAAAACATTACTCTAGTGTATTCTGAAGACAGTTAAACAAGATTACTTGAAAGTTTTCCAGGAGCTGGCTACAGACCACGTCTGGCTGTAACCGCCACTCTCCCCGTCCCTTCCAGGAGCATGGCCTGTCCTTATCGACGATTTTGTGGAGTTTGCACGGCCGCAGGTCGGGACAAAAAGCACGACGGTGTAGCGCTGCCACATCCTTCAAGAACACTGTACATACATTGTACAAATAATAATAATAAAAAAAGAAACGGCAGCAGAGAAGCTGGTGAGTGATTGGCTGGGGACCGGAAGGCACCACCAGCGATCCCATCTTACCGACTGCCGGAATCAAGATGGGTTGTGAACACGACGCAGAGGACGTCTCTTCAGTTACCTAGGGGCAGTCCGGACGTTTAGACTTTAGGGCATTCTTTCCTGGTCACTCCAGTTGTGTGGGGGCTACTCCCTGTGGTGGAACACCCCCATCCCAGTGTTGCGGACATGCCCACGTATGAACAGGAGTAGGGGGGTCTGTTAATGAATGTCAGCATAGTTTCTTTTTAATACTCAGAGTACGTTCCTGCTTTCCCTTGTGTTTTAATAAACCTTTTGGGTGACAGGCCAGTACAGAATATCGATTTGTAATATTGTTTGAAACTTGTCATTGCAGATTGACATGGAAGAATCGTGAGTCTGAGGCATTCAGTTTTAATTTGACATATCTAAAAGTGACTTTATGGCTGTGTTTGTTGCTGTACCATAATTTGTGCTCGTCTGAACCCTAAGTTTTTGTAAACGCTTTTGTAACTAAAGGTAGTATTGTGTTTCAGTTCAACTTACTTGGTATGTACAAAAAAAATGAATTTGTATCTATTAGGATATTAAGTCTACTAAAGATTACATCAGCATACTGTTTTAATACAGTGCCTGCTGTTAAATGCACAAAACTGAAATACCGCCTGTGGATCAGAGGCAGTGCATCGAGTCTAAGTCCAGCGTGTCCGTACGAGACGGCACAAACATGCTGGTTTTAAGTTCTTTTTAAATGTTTTTCAAGTTTTATGAAAGATGAATAAAACTTGGTTAAGTCGATTCTTTGTTTCAATTTGTGCTAAGGACGACTAGCTAAGTCAAAGGACTGGAATCTGTTTCTTCACTTAGCGATTTGTGCCCCAATCAACATGCGCATCAGTACCATAAGATAAATGTCTGGTCATTTAAACCGGTGCACGTTTCCCTGCTGTTAGGGAAGCAGAAATGGACTTTATACTTCAAAATATCATAATTAGACTCCTCTTCTTCAACTTTTTATTCTGTAAATAGCATAGTCCTCACACACAAGCAAGAAATGCCTTTGTTGACAAAAGGAATACAGTAAACAGACAAAAATAAGTTTTATTTGAAAAACAACACAGAAATAAAGTTGATGCAACAGAAACGATGTCTGAGGTCCTTTTGGGGTGTTATTGCTAATCACGAGTTTTGCCACTACGTAGAACAATTAGGGTCTAAAGCTCACTTTTGGAGACGGACGGACGGACGCTGCCACGGGGCAGTTAAAATACATCTGAAATATCACAGGAGACCATAAGTACATTCAGAGGACCAAAAACCAGGAGAAAAGCAAACCATAAGCAACTCCATGACGCTCCACAGTTCCCAGTCTGGACCTGCCGCTATCTCCATCGCAACGGCTTAAAAACCTCTAAAATTCCTAGTTCAAGTAACTGGCGATGTGACGACGAAGGGGGTAGAAGAGAAATCACAGCTGGAGCAGCACTGTCACGTATCTTCATGTCTACGCTGTGGAATCAAGGTATCCTGATGAGTTAGGAGATCAAGTCCAGCCCATTTGCAGTTATCCTGGAGGGCAAGCTTCTGCAGGATGTGTCCTTCTGGGATATTCGTCTCCCCCAAATATCCTTTGAGAAGCAATTATGTCTCGCAGCGGTAAGTTTAAAACGGTTGTCTCGTTTACCCCCCTAATCCCTGCCCTAACGATAGGAATTCAGGTCATCGCTGCCGGCCAAGTGATATGCGCGGACAACCACGTTCACTTGCCCAGTTCTGGAAACACGCATCATGTCACAAAATAAGCAGTTAGTAGCAACATAAATGATGGCACACAGCAACAAGGACGACCACGTGAACGTCAATGACATGCTGGCGCGAAGGTGACGGACGGCATGTAGAGGAAAAAAAAAACAAGATGATGTTATGAGACTTTAAACGAGTGAAAACTGTCATCTTGAAATCATTTTCGACATTCCAGGAATTCTTCAACATCTTTGTTAAGCAGACCATTCCAGACATTTATGCGGAATGATTTTGGGAAAGAGGAGGAGAGGTATCCAGTCATTCAATAGACATAAGTACCGATTCAATGTAATTACTTAAATATCAGGTGTACCAAAAAAAAAAAAAAAGGAATATGGCTTTAAAAAGGACACCTGTTTTCCTCAGGAAATACAGGCCCTCCAAAACAGTCTTAAGGTAAAGCAGCAGATACCTACTAGAGCAAAGCAGACTATTCTGTACTAAGTGAAGCCTGACAAAATCCATCAATGGACTCTGCTGCTCATCTTTGGTGTAACTAAACCTTTATTTACAGAGGAAACGCGAGTTTGGCGGGTCCCGGGCCAACCGGCTCCGCGTTTCTCCCCGCGGTGGCACTAAAAGCAGGGCGGGGCGTGACTGCTTCTGGGCGTTTGCAAGCGCCTCTCCGGCACCCTAGCAACGTGTGGCCTCCACTGTGGAGTGCGTCAGGATGCTCCGGTCATTGGAACAGAAGGGATCCGAGTCTCTCCACCATCTGCATGCAGCAAGAACAATGGATAAGAATACGGATTGGCTGTCTGGAAGACTGGGAGATCATGATTGGGCTAGACAGACCCCGCCCGAGTCCCACCCACCACCACAAACCCTGCCCACCACACTAACCCTAGCCCCACACCTTTCGGCATCTACCCACCATCTAGCAGCAGAGGACCTGCACCGCGCTGGGAGCTGCGCAGCCGCTGCAGTCCTGCTAGACTATACCCACCTGAATATCTGGACATGAGTTAACACAGTCGTTGCACACAGACAGGCAGGAGAGCAGCCATGCAGGAATGGATGAGGTGAGGCAGCTGTTAGTACCAGATGGCTCACGTGACGCACACAAGAGGCGGACAAGAGGCAGCAAAAACCTAGTTTCCTCATTCTCAAGCTATTGCACATTTTTGCATACACCCAGCAATGTTCACACATGTACAACTTTAGTGTTACGTTTAGTAGTATATGTTACCTGCCTTTAAATGCAATCACCCAAAATCACTTAAATATCAAACTGTGCAGAAAAGAAATTTTAAAAATATGGCTTCTTGATTTAACGAATCTACCCAGCGTAAAAAAATATGTAGCATTCCTACAGAGCATTAATAGGAGCCCTTGAAATATGAGACATCTTTACACTGTTGGAAAGGCACACAGGCCTTGGTCTACAGTACCACTAGAGGGCGCATGTGTATGCCATGACGTGATTTACATACCTGTTTACCTTCTTATTCCCAGTTCACATTTTGACACATTCCATTACACACAGATATATGAAAATATTCTACTTGGCTAATTATACTTTATATATATTCAAATAGATATTTTTAGATAACTGGAGCATTACATTTTAACAGACTTAAAGCTCTTTGTCACAAAATATTCAGATGATCCAACAGACAACCGTTTTAAGATCTTGCCAATAGAGCAACGCATACCCAACCACACAATCGGAAATAGTCACCCCCCCAAATTCCAGCTGTTCTTGTCGGTTAGACAAAGTGTCTCACTTGCAACTAATATGGTTGACAATTTATGAAAAAGACAGACCATTACATTAATATTTGGATGAACATCACATCACTGTGAAATACCATTTCCAGACATCTCACAGCAGTGATAGATATATTTGGGCAATCTGGAAACATCTTTTCCTCCTATTTTGTGTGCCCCCCCCCCCCAAAAAAAAAATACAAAGGATTTTCAGCTGCTGAGGAAGAAAGGACCTTCAAGCAAACTCAGAAAACTAAAAATCTTCTGCAATACACACCGATTTCAAATAAAATATTGAAGGCAGTTCCCATGCGATTGAGACGGTAAGGCTTCATGTTTAAGGTAAGACTCACTAAATATGCAGTAGTACTTTTTGAAACTCAGCGGTTTCAGAGCATCGCTTTTGGTCCCGTGACTAGGCCATTGGATAGAGCCTTCAGCAGCCCAAGGTGGTGACCCACTATCGGAGGGGGCGGAGTCTCACATTTAGCGTTTCCTGCCCTCTCCCGATTGGTGGCAGTGCCGTTGCATTAAGACGTAGGCGACTAGCAGTCCGGGTTTCATGCATTATTTTTTTTTCTTTAAGGGAGATTTGGGGGAGATGTAACTCCCCCAGTTTAGGACAGTAACAGCCGAGGTGTAAAGAGCTTGACAGTGGAGGTGAAGACAAGGAAAGGGACTCGATACACGCATGCTACCATTCCCTTTTTCCACTGAAACAAAACACTTCGGCATGTCAAATGTCAAAAAGAAGTACAAAACAAGGCCTGGACATTACAAAAAGGTACATCCTAATAAATACAAATCTAAGATATCTGTCAGAAGGGAAGCAGGTTCACAACAAGTTCACAAGTTTGCTGTATATAAAACTGAGGAAAACAAAGAGAGATAAACCCTGAAAAGAGGGATACAGCATAGGACAGAGTCTGTGCGTATGTCCCACAAGGGCGGCCATCGAGACCAGCCCACCATGACCATGACTGCTCAGCTCCTCAATGCAATTACATCAGAGACAATGAAATTAGTCTCCACCATCAGAAGAGAGTCGGCTGGTTGGTATGGGGGGGAGGCAAACTAATGAGATTTGTAAAGATCAGATTAATTGACTTGCGCTCGTCATAATAACCGAAGGCGTATACCATTAATGAAGGCAATCTGGAGAAATAACACGTATCCCAGCAACCGTGACACGCAGAAATACCAGACGACGTTTCCAGGGAAAAAGGCGACCAAGACCAGCAAATGCTACTCCTGCCTCCTGCATTTTTATCTTGGCGATCCAGGTATGAGGTTCCCATTCTTCTAGCTGCCCTACTCACACACACAGACCTTCCCACCACCTCCTCACGCAATACGGCAGGCTGATCCGCCCTCAGCTCATGGGAGATGTGGCGACGGCGGCGTCAGAGGCCACGGGGAGGGACAGTGTCGCACCTGGTGACCCGGCTGGGCCCATAGCGTCTCATCACTCGCTCCACCAGCTGGCCCAGCCGCTCCCGCCAGTCCTTCCTGCCGGAGAAGCAGCAGGCCGAGTCCATGCAGCTGGTGCCCGGGTAGGCCTCAATAAGCTATGGAGAGGGGGTGAGGACAGAGAGAGAGAGAGAGAGAGAGAGAGGAGAGCGAGACAGAGTTGGGGGTTAGGGAGAGAACGAGTGACAGGGGTTAGGGAGAGAACGAGAGAGAGAGAGAGACAGGGGTTAGGGAGAGGGAGAGAGAGAGAGAGAACGAGAGAGAGAGACAGGGGTTAGAGAGAGACAGGGGTTAGGGAGAGAACGAGAGAGAGAGAGACAGGGGTTAGGGAGAGAACGAGAGAGAGAGAGACA
>JABFEA020000046.1:11131849-11146706 GCA_019775915.2 Cyphomyrus plagiostoma
CCGAAAGTAAGAATAATTCAATTTTACTTAAAAAAAATCATTGCCCCCTTTCCAGCCCCCCCCCCCCCCCGGATTTTTGTCCCTTCCAATCTACATAAATCTCATCATTAACCTTTAGTGCATTCCGTGGACGGAAATACGTCATAGCGACAGAATTTTACTCCATGCGTCCCAGACTTATAATACGAATGATGCCTCATTCTTCTACCTGTCGCTGAATGCTATTGCGCAACAGCGAATCTCACCAGTGTGGTGTATTGATGCAGTGTATTAGAAAGCGGTAGTATAACAGGTAGAAATGAAGGGAAACATCTCACTCCATTTAAAAATACATCTGCCGAGAATTATCGACAATCAGATTCGTCGGCGACTATTTGTACTGTCGATTTTTGTTGACAGTGTCGAATAATCGTTGCACCCCTACTAGTCATAGGGAAATAAATTTACCAAACAACGAACCGTCCATCCAGGCTACAGCATGGTTCTCGGGGATGATGAGTGATAAGCAGAGACGGTGGAAACCACTTACAGTGATCCAGTCTGTCTGGGTCAAATTGATCACTATATGCAGATGATCATTATAACCGATTTTTTTCTTCTATATGTTTTAAGCATTTATAAAATAATACAAATGGACAGTGTTGCTACTTAATCTTCTTGATTTCAAAATACGCTACAGCCGTTTTAAAAGGTTTTCAAAGGACAGTACTGTACAAATGAAATGTTTAAACTGTGTATAATTCAAATACGGTATAATAGCACAATACTGTACATGAATTATCTTATTGTAGATTCGCTGCTGCATCTCGGTGGCTTGTTTTTGGCAGTTTATCATAAGCTTCAATGAGTCTATATTTGTCATTGAGGGAAAATGACTTTCTTTTTCCCGGTTGTTTTCTGTGCACACAGTATTAGCCTCGGGTAGCCTAACTAGCCAGAAGCAGACAGGTAAGGCAAAGTAGGGTTTCAAAGTAAATAAAAATAAAAAAAAAAGAATAAAAATGCAGCAGCAATTTCATATGATGTCATGTTTAAAAAAAGACCGCTAATGAACAACGTAAGAGAACTACTTGATTACTATAAGCAAATTATTTAAACAGTATTTGTACCAGAATCATTCTGTTCCGTATAAGCGGTTCTTGATCCATATAAGCGGTTGACCACTATAAGTGGTTTCCACTACACTAGCATAACTTTGCAAGGACGCTCAGGGTCAGCAGAAAGTTGGGATGCTCCTGGGGGGGTGACTGGATGTGCGGGACACGACAGAAGCAGATTGGGATGAGGCCCCCGTCCCCGACTCACCAGAGCGAACTCGTCTACGTGCAGACGGGTCTTGTCCACCTCGCCGGATTTGGCGTGGGGGAAGATGGACGACTCAGCTCCTTTAGTAAACAACACCTTCTCGCCTGAAAGAGTGAGGCGCCAGGTAAGGAGAAACAGCCAGTTAGACGGACGCAGAGTAAGAAAAAGAGGCTCCGAATCCCCTTTACCTGTCGGCGTCTGTAAGATGACGCTCATCCTCCTTCGGTTTGCGTCAAACTCCAAAACGTGCAGCAGCTTATATCTGCAATTTAAGAGGGGCGATTCTAATTCCTAAAAGGTACGGTGTACCTACTTCTCATTGAAGTCACACAGAAACATTAAAGAGCTGTTTGAGGAGGAGTTAGCCTCAATGCAGACCAATGTAGCTATGACCCAGTGTGATCTTGTTGAGAGTGGTACACTATTTTCTTCCTTATTCCATTTTTCTGTATTTCAATTGTTGTTTTCTAAACTTTTCCCTTATTCAAGGGTTCTTGGAAAATACCAGAATCATGGTAAAAACTCAGGTATACATTAACCAAAAACATTCAATTATGTGCCTTTCAGGAAAGGGGCGGTAGGAATACACTCCATGACAAATGAATGGGACACACACACATACCTCTCTGATTTACCAAACGTCTTGATTTCCATGATTTCCCCATTGTTCCCAGTGAAGGCAACGCCCATCCTGCGGCGGTAAAACGAACAAATGCAGTTAGACTGTGATTAAGCTATTAATAAATGAATGAGTCATGACCCTGCTTGTGGAATCACGCTACATGATTAATTAACTATGACCTACTAAAAGGACTATTATTACATACTGTACCCATTTCCGTGCTTCTATTATAACTGTGACGACTGAGAGGATATCACCATCAATCCCGGTCTAGGTAACTAAGCGACTGATAGAGTGAATGAACCTCCAGTATTTTTCCTAGACGTTCATCTTAACACATCTGCACTCAGCAGTTTACAGCAGGTAAGGCCTATATTTAATTCCGGAGAGTTGCTGTAGCCTCCAACTGAACGGATGATTTACAGGCTAGCCAGGCTTCAAGGTATGCAGGAAGAGGGGCGTAGCTATTTTTGGTTGCCAGGCAACAGGCGCGCAGCTTGCAGGTGCAGCCCCACCTCTTCATGGCCTCCACCAGCGCCTTCTCATCTGGGGATGAGGCGTAGTACTCCATCTGCAGCGAGACACCATTGGCGTGGTGGAAGGAATCGCGGACACAATCCGGCTCTTCGTAGTTGATCTGCACCGTGTGACAGAGTGACACAGCCTTCAGGAAAAGCTGCTCCTCTGTGCTCTGCGGAGGATGAGGGGTCGGGAGCAAAGACAGAGAAAGGATTTGCCAACTAGGTAAATGGGAACAGATTTATTAAGTAAACACAGCCTTCCAACATAACATAAACAAAGTGAGAAATGATTCACAGGCTGCATCCTGAGATGAGCTCATCCAACTGTATACAGTGAAATAAGCCAGGACAACACAGAACGGCCTAAGGAAAAATACCAAAACATAGGCTGCAGAGTATACAGATTTCTAGTTTTCTGTATTTTTACGATATATCTGATGCCATTTGGCTGGTTTTCCCTTAAATTTAATTTTAAACGACAGTTAAAACGTGCGTGACCTTTTACGGCAGAGATCGCTAATGTTTTGGAAACACTGGCTAATCAGTACACATCAGCATCCACCTCAATGGCGTACTGCACTAAAACACACTAAACTGGTACCGTGACACATGTAAAGTCAGGTGTCTCTTTGCACAAAAGGACATTTACCTTGATGCCCTGGGATTCAGGCCAAAAGGGATCCGGTTAAGCAGTGAGGCTTGATGGATAAGCTTCCCAGCCAATTCCCAGCCCTTGATTAGCTACTTGATCACTTTCAGTAAATATGTACCTGATAATGTGCACTGATGAGGAAATTTTGACCAAAACTAATAACCGAAATATCTTTATCCAATATCACACATATCGATAACTGGCTAACAGTGTTGGCCTTTTCAGGTCCAGAAGCTACAAATTGTTGATAGAAACAGAATCTTGGTCTGGAATTTTACTTTCTGGACCTGAATTGCCCAACATTGCCAGCTAACCCTCGAGCCTGAGTCCTTTTACAAGCGGTGAATAGGCCAATCGAATCACTCATCCTCCAGGACAGAAAACGGCTAATAGCCCAATGCAATTATCTATATTACTTAGGAAGTCGCGTCTTATAGTCTAGTGCTGCAAACTTTGAATACTGACTAAAGTCTAAATATTGCCCAGTAACACTGAAATTTATCAAATATCGGCCAATATCGATATGTTATGCACAATGTTTTGGTTATCTGCCTACAATAACGTCAAACTAGTAACTTGGGGTCAAAGTCACTGCAAAGATAAATGCAAAATCAGAGTTGGGGGAAAGGATTCCTCCTACCAGGAGTGGCATGCAGCCGTCTGGGGCATCGTCTGTCATTCCCTCTGGTACCAGCTTGCCATTAATCTCCTGGAACTTGACCCCGTTGATGGAGCACTCCCGGAAATGCATCTCGTTCTCAGTCAGGGTGCCCGTCTTGTCTGTAAAAACGTACTCCACCTGCAGCACACAGAGTGCCATCAAGCGGCTGCCCGCCTCCACCCGCGGGAGGTGCCTCACTGCAACACGCCGCCCCCACCTGGCCCAGCTCCTCGTTGAGGTCTGAGGTGTTGACCTGGGCCTTCTGGTCGCTCTCCATGTGGTAAAGGTCCAGATCCCAGCCAATGAAAAAAGAACCTAGGAACTTCTGCATCTCCACAGTCACATACAGTGAGATGGGGATGATGAAATTGTAGAGCACAAGGAAAGCGAGGAAATCAGAGATGAACTTCAGGATCTGAAACGGAAAAAAAGAGCACGAAAGATCAAGATTCTTGTAGCAGAACTTGAGGAAGATATCTAAAAGCATGGGCATCCAGTGGAAGCTGCTGGTGGATGCCATTTCAAGGTTCCTTTCAGATTCTACCTCTTAAGTTGAAAGAAAAAAAAAAACAGAAACCAATTTTTAAAGTCTACAGAAGGTCCTTGTGATGGCCAGCAGAGGTCTCCTGGTTACCTGGCTGCTGTTCCTCTCCTGCTCCGTCTTCCTGTTGTAGAAGGGCTCGTCCCACTTGAGCTCAGACTGCCAAGCGTACTTCAGGATAGTACTGAGAATGGCCTCAAACAGCAGGATGCCCAAGTAGATGATCAGGAAGGTATTCATCGACCTGAAGTGAGATGGAAGATGACCTTGGTAAAATGGCAAATACCGAGCTAACAACAGGCCATCTAGATGCCGGACGTACTTCTCCACAGCTGAGCGTTTCTGTGATTTGCACTTGTAGTTGAGAGCCATCTTGGACTCCATCCCCGTGTAAACAGCCACTCCTATAGGAATATAACACGACCATAAACGCTCAAGACAGCAGAAAGGGGAACTGTTAAAGAGGGTTTACAGGTTCAAGTCCAGTGTATCTCCAGTCTTGTCTCTTCTGGAAAATTTTCAATAATATTTCAATTGATTTTTATATAGCCCCTTTCACAAATTGCCTCAAGGTGCTTTACATGGGCGTTATAAATTAGTACATTATTTGTACACGATAATTCAAAACCAGGGAAAATTTAAGGAGAAACAAATAGAGAAAGAGAGAGAGAGAGAGAGAAAGAAAGAACCAAAAACTCCCAAGTGGGAAGAAAAACCTCTGGGGTTCCAAGGTCATCTACCTGCCCAACCGCCACCCCAGACACGCTAACATTACTGAAAGATAGCAGTAGGTGTAAAACCCATCATGGCAAAACTGCATGAGTCGATTTGCATGAAACATCAGCTAAACAATTATGTCATTGATGGGGAGACACTTTAAATGAATAAAAACAACAATATGACTATCAAGAATACAGACGCAAGAAGGAAAAATACAAGGAATGGGAGACAGAACCCTACCAAAAATTTCCTTGGTGTTTTTCAGTCTAGCCCCACGAAGCAGAAGGTTTTCTGGTCCTAAGGGTCTAAGACAATCAGCAGAAGTCAAAAGAGGGCAAATATTTTGACAATCCAGTCCCCTCCAATTAAGCACTATCCCCAAGAGTGCTGCGGTCCATTTGTGCATTTCCATTCAACTCCGCCATTGAGATACACGTGCCTCTCAAAACAAACAGATAAGACAGCAGGTGAATGGGAGAGTGTGTTTGTGCTCATAAAGGCCCAGAGGTGAATTTAAGCACCGCTCACAAGCAGCGGCTGACACACGATGCCAAACCCTGGGTGAGCTTAACCGGGCAGGCGATTCAGCAGGACGACAAAAGGCAGACTATTACCTTACGATCTCTTCCCCCTGCTGTGACACAGTGATCCGGCCAACAAACCTGAAAGGAGAGAAGGCCCCGGTGAGGGATGGGCAGGCTGACGGGGGCCTGAAACACGACTCAAAATATAACCGATTCCGGCAACTGCAAGGCACCGACGTCCCGGTCCAGGCTAAGCCTGGCAGACGAAGCCAGCACTCAGGGTCTCAGTACCTGTACAGGTCCGGCTCTGGCTGCTGGCATTCTACCACAGCTTGGAGGGCCTCCAGTTTGGACACGGTCTGGGATACAGCCGTCTCTGGGACCGCAAAGTGCGTCTGTTGGGGCGGGGGGGGGTGGGACACAGGTTCTCACATACGTTGTTGTACAAGTGGGTCCTGACAAATGCCAAAAACTCAAACTTTAAACTTCACAAATTTGTTAAAACAAGGTATCAAAGGTCATATAAAATAATAATAATAATAGCAGTAGTAGCATTAGTAGTAAAACTCCAGGTGGCATTATTGGGATGTGCCAGTTCCCAGAATTCCCAGGGAGTGTTTTGGTATCACCCAGAATACGGTTTACTGCGTCGCGGTGCCAAGAATTAATGGGGACTCTCTGCATGGATACCGGCTGGGGGGACAGAGATCCTGCATCGCTAGCACGACGCTGCTGGCTACTAAAACACAGCAAAACACGCAGCTTTACACCAACACGGGTCAAAATGGAAATGGCTGCTGGAGACATCAGCGGCCAAGACGCTTCCTGAAAACGAAGGCACACTTCTATTTCCCGGTAATATTATTTCCCTCAGACACGTACGACACTGTCTGGCGATGGCGAAAAACAGAATTTAATTTTTGGGTGGAATTCCTCCCCCTTTAAAAAGTGCAGCCAACAATAAGTGGTCGCATTTGCCGCATGCCATCTGATTCCCCTTCTGGAGTAAAGAGGATAATTGAAAACACGAGGCTTGCTCTCTGACATGCAAAGCAGAGCGACGGTAAGGAACATCAGGAACAGGGGGCCATGCATCCTACCCATCCTTAAAGGTTAAACCCCTCCATCCTACAATGTCAAAGCTTCCATAATTCTGTGTCAAATAAGATCAGCCTGATTTTGAAACGGGGGTGTACAATGATGTCAGAGATTGGCAGCGCACCAGGCACACACACGCACCCCCACCTACTCGGGAAGGTTCACCGGTAACCCGTTTAGCCGCGGCAGTCAGAAGCCATTAAAAGCCCACCTTCAGATTGGTCTCCCCGTCCAGGCTGGCGGTAGTGATGTGACACGTCCCCTCGTCTCTGTCAGATGACAGGAGGACCAGATCAGCCGGGAAGGTCTCATCCTTGGCCACTCGCACGATGTCACCCACCTGAGGGTGAGAAATCGCATAGGTTCCCCTGTCAAGATGATGTAAGCGTGCAGAAAGCATGCAGTGTTATGTACGCCGTGACGTGGATCTCAAACGCTCACAGCTGGTGACCAATCAAGCCAGCCAGCTGCATCCTCTTTCAGGCCCTCAGCCTGGGCTCAAAAGCAGAATGAGGAGGCAGCAATAAAGCAAAAGGAAACCGCAAACTGGTCTTCCTATAGCACACGGTGTGCCAGGACCCTATCTAGGAGCCCAGCACACTGCCTGATTTTTGAACACTTCTTTATGTTTCCTTTTGGGCTTAATAAATCATCTCCCATCTGATCAGAACCTCATTTCACCACAACACCACCTGACATCAGCTCTGGTGACCAGCTGGGGCGAAACAAACCCGTTTGTTGAGATGTTTAATCGGCTTGCTTTTACTGAGACACACCTCAGAGCACAGAGCGAATAAATGTTAGCGTTTCACCCCTCAGGCTGGCGAAGCCTCAGAAATGAGAGAGCTCCCACCTGCTCCTATGGTATGGTGCAAAAATCTTAGGCAGTGTAACATCTGTCAATATGTGTCAGCTTAACTATTTCCAATCCTCTCCTAAAGTTACCCTAGTTTTTATTTGCAGCAACCGTTCAAAACACCCACGTATTTTCCGACTCGACTACCACCCACCTTGTTTGGCTAATCAATATTTCAATGAATCATTTAATTAAGAATTAAGTGAGCTGGACTTAAAATGTAACATGGAACGACTGGGGTGCCCCTGAGGAGAGGTTTGGGAACCGAAGTGCGTCCTTCAAGCTGTCCAAAAAGATATCAGGAACTTTTTGGAGAACAGGAGAAATTGTTCGTTTTTATCATGTTAGTGCTAATTTGCATATCGTCTATTGCAGGGATGGCGAACCAGATCCATGGAGAGCTGGTGCGAGTCTTTGGCATGGCCTCCAAATCAGCCAATAACAAAGCAGCTCCAGTCCTGGGGACCCACTGTTATTGGCCGATTCAGAAGTCATCCCAAACACTCACGCCCACATTGGCCCTCCATTGATCAGGTTCCCCAGCCCTGGTCTAATGTGAATTTCTTCATAGCAACTATACCCTTAGTACCCAGGTAAAGAGTTTTCTTTTTCTTTGACTGGCCAAGACTTTCGCGCAGTGATGTACTCTGACTACGACTCTGTAGCCCTCCCTGCACCTCCCCCGCGTGTTCGGACCCGAGCCACTCACCCGGATGTTCTTGGAGCGCGTCTGCACCAGGCTGCCACTCCGCACCACGAACACAGGAGCCCCGTTCACCTCGTTGTCGGCCTTGTGCCTCAGCCAATCCTCATAGCCCTGCCGTAGGGAGGGGAGGGGTGGTGGTGGCGGGTGAGATTACAAAGCATGAAACTGCCCTCCCCCCCCCCCACAAAGTTTGGTATGGACCGGGCGGCCGACATCTACAAGTAAGGGCTAAAGGTTCGAGGAAAGAGACACTCTGTTTCTGCTGAGTTAACAGACAAACCAACTGAGGCATGGCATGGCGGACTCGACTTAATCACGTTACACTTTAAAAAGCTTTTTAAACACGACAAATTCTCCAGCTCGTCACTCGGTCTAGGGCCTTATTTTGATCTATTCAGAAAACAACGACTGATCTCTCCAGGGTGGCGGTTTAGGCGCTTAGAGAGATTTTCCTTTCTGGGCCCTTATCAAAGGCAGCAACCACAGTTGGGGATGTGGTTTGTTAGTGACGTGAAGAGAGAGGGCAGGCTGCAGCGCTCTGGGGGCCATACCTGCTTAATGGCCGTTACAGTGATGACAAAGAACAGGGGAAGTCCACTGGTCACAGGAGAAGTGGGAGTGTCTATCATCAGCTGAATGACAAAGGGGGAAGGCGGACTTGTTACACCAGCTTGTAGCATCGACACGTAGATGACACCCCAAACAACCAGTGGGTTTAAACTGTACCCTCCCAAAGACAAACAGCATAAATAAAAAGAAAATAATTAACAGGTGGGAGGCAAATTTTCCCAAATATAGATAAAAGCCAGCATTACCAAGAGGCTTATTCTGCTTGAGTCACTGATAGCTTTTTTAATTTCAAGAATGGAAATTTATTGCAAATACCTTGATATTCTTTATCTATGGGTTTTAGGTTCTGGGCAAAGAACTAGAGGAGCCGGTAACGTTATCTAGTTAGCGACAAGTGAGGCAGGCCGTTAGCAGCAGGCAGAGGCAGGTAAAGTGGGAAATCAGAGCCAGGTGAGTCAGCGCCAGGTGAGTTAAAACCAGGTGAGTCAGAACGAGGTGAGGCCAATAGCCAGCGACATGCACGGTGAGGCCTTACTCACAACCCTCACAAGCAGGCTGAAGAAGCACACTTACCTGCACCAGGAAAATGATAAGAAAATAAAAATTGGCTATTCTTCTAAACTGCTCAAATAAATTCTTCGGAACGAAATTCCAAATAGTGTACTGAAAAACAGAAGAGAGAGGGGGAAAAATGTATATTTATACAATAACTTCTTTAGGGCAGCACACACACATTTACTAGAATAACAGAAAATTAGGACTGAAAATTCCCAGACTCTATCCCAGGGATCTCCATCTCCGGTCTTGGAGAGCTACTATCCAGTAGGTTTTCTATTCCACTTTGCTTCTGATGAGCCACACCTGCTCCTGGTATTTACCTGAGAACAGATGTGGCTCATCAGAAGCCAGGTATAATACAAAAAAAACCTACTGGACAGTAGCTCTTCAGGACCAGAGTTGCAGACCCCTGCTCTATCCTGTAGAGAGAGCGCCCATGATCTAGCCCGAGAATCTGACATTACCTTGGATGATATGATTCTGTTGTCGGCAAACTTCTGGGGGGTGTAGTGACCATGCTGGGGAAACCGGTTGGCTATATAGACTGTTCTAGTGTCACTCTGATGAGGTGGGTCGAAACCCTAGGGGACAAGTTGGCGGGGGCAGAGAGGTCAGGCAGATAATCTGTCACGGGTGCCAAACAAAACATGTGCTACTGACTGGAGCTGTCAAGTGTGAAAAAGATTAACAAAGAACAATCAACAGCCATACAAGGTACTAACCTGTGCATTATTTAACCAGGTAAACAGGTAACCATGACGTTTTTATATATGAAATCCATTTCACCACAAAATCTCCCTGCACAGTAAGGTGGGCGATAAATAGATTTTATCGATTTGTTCAAATTTACAGTTCAGGATGATGTGTTTTTATGAAAATCGATTTTATTACTGTACTTATTTTATATGCAAGCGTCAAAAGCGGAACTAATGCGACACACTGTTCTTCACGGGTAAATTAGCGCGGCACCCAAACACTGTAGCAGATTCACAAACAACATGGCAATTAAATGGTTCGGTTTTGCGCCGTCGGACACAGACCAAACAAATCCTTGTTGCAAAGTCTGTTTAAAAACTTGCGACCAAAGGAAGCAGCACGAAAAATTTATTCCAGCACCTAAAGCAGAGGCACACAGCGGAGTAGGAGAAGTGCAGCTCCCAGCGAAATGAAAATACCCGCAGCACCAGCACAACATCCAAAGTGAAGCAAGCAACCGTCCCTGACACGTTTTCAAACTGTGTGCCATGTGATAAGAATGGGGCACGGTGGAAGGAGATAAACGCTGTCGCCATGTATATTGCAAAAGACACGGTGCTCATACAAACTGTGGAAAACCCAGGATGCATTAACATGCTAAAAGTTTTTACAAGTTTCTAAAAGTGTTTACAATGGCGTGGTCTGCCATCTCCCTTACAAGCATCTTTATTGGCTTGTCAGATTGCACTTTAACTATAAAGAAAAAAAAAAACAAACAAAATAAAGTTATAACTTCTTTTGAACCATTTATTTGTCATCTATAGTTTGATTTTGAGTAGGGCAGGGAAAATCGATTAAAACCGAAAATTGTATTTATTATGAAAAAAAATCAAACATTTTAGTTTTAAGCCGTATCGCCCAGCTCTACTGCGCAGTATGACAACAGCTGTCCAGCTTCCCTCCTGCTTTTCACATGCTGAGCTACACAACAAAGGCTAAACATTTAAATGTAAATTAAAAATTAAAAATTTCATAAACTGTAGAACCCAAGTGCACACAAAAAAATCCAGTAATCAGGCAAAAAAAGTGGATTTTTCCCCTCAATGTTAACAACTAACAGTCTGGAGAAAATACAGGAACTCTGTAATGATTAAGTGCCATGTCTTAATAGTGATGCCAGGCTCACAAACACTAGTTCTGGCCTCGTGGATAAGGCTTGTTAACTCTATCATTAGCTTGATCGTGATTGAAAAAAATCAGAACTATAGCAATGTCAGAAAACTAATGTGTCTTCAAATGCAGTTGTTCTTTCCATGCTGCCCTACCATAGTTGTTGGTGCTTCCAATTACAGAGCACTTTCTGTCAAAGAGACATTTACTCTGCGGTTGGAAACATCAAACACATAACTGCCCTACATCATATATTCACCTTCAAGGTAAATCGATTTTAACCGTTGCTAGGTGTTAATAAAGGGCCCAAATACCCTCGGCATTCTATGCTTCACATTATACCACCAGCATATGACAATTACCAAATAAAC
Source organism: Cyphomyrus plagiostoma (assembly GCA_019775915.2). NCBI lineage: Eukaryota > Metazoa > Chordata > Actinopteri > Osteoglossiformes > Mormyridae > Cyphomyrus > Cyphomyrus plagiostoma. The sequence goes on from JABFEA020000046.1 coordinate 11,143,421, forward strand.
AAACTAAACATTATCTAAATTAATTGCTTGATTCAGTGGCTAGTGGTGGCAGAGAATATGGCTAGGCAGAACGCCCCCCAAATAATCTAATAATGAAATTAGTTGGTTCTTTAAAATCATTAATTCAGTCTAACCCCTTACCCCATTGGGAATATTAAATTCATTCTATAAAAAATATAAGTTTCAAGGGTCTCAGTTCCTCTCTGTGGCCACAATGAGAGACTGTGCTGAAACAGCATGAAAGAGAGAATTAAAAACCAAGACCCCAGAGCATCTCAACCCAAATCCCAGACTCACAAAATGCACAGGAAAGCGTAACCAAACACCCACACAGTAAAGCCACATGATCGCAGTAAACAACAATACTAATCTGGCATCGGCATAGGGATGTTTTATGAGTCGACAGACAGCAGTTATAAGACAGCCATCTCTCACAGCGCTGGCAAACACTTCCCCCTGCATTTCAAAAACCAACTTTCATCACCGATGCACTTGCCTTGATTCTGCCAACAGCTGGAGGTTGCCAGCGGGTCTGGGTTCGTAGCCTAGCTTAACTGGTGAGACAAGGCCTGGGAGACCTTACATTTCAACACTAATTCCCGAATGTTTTCAGCCAAAGCCATGCAGGTGCACTAGGCTGGAGCCCACTGCGCAAACTAGTGCAGTGAGATGTTTATTTACTACAGAGTGTATGAGTCACCACAACACTCCTTTTACATCTTTACACTTCAAGGGTCAGCATTTCCAACCCTTTCAGGGGTATAAACACAATTCAGCATCCACTTTACACCTTAAAACACCTCCTTCCTCTCAAACCAACAACACGGTAATTAATAGCTGGGGTCAAATGAATGAAAACAGCACAGAAACATTCTCTCTAGGGGTAGAAGTTCCAATACCCGTGCTCTAGGGAACCAAAATTACACTTAAAAGAAGGGTGGGAAAAAGGCCCTTTTCCTATCAGGTAAGCAAATCAAGATCCCAAGCATTGGTGTTTCCCAATTTCCAGCTCCTCAACGGTACACAGGTATTTCAGGCACAACCAGTATGTGACAAGATAAACATCGGCTGCCTAAGAACCAAGAAACAATGAGATGGCTTTCTAAGTGCAACACCTAATCATATTATGTTCCAAGTCTGTGGAGAGCATTCAGGAGAATAAACCTTTAACGTGAACAAAGAAATATAAACAAGTGTACTAGGATATAAACGATTCAAAGCGGAGGTCAAACAATGTGAACTGTTACCTAATACACAAAAGGCAGCCAAGCGGTCCACGGTAAGTTTGCGACAGGGCTCGTTTGAATTTACAAGGTCTAGCTGTTGACATGAGACCATATTAGATAACCGCTGTCACTTTTGTGGACCTACCTCAATTCCCGAGGGAGGGTCCGTGAGTAAAATGACAATAAGGGAACAGAAAACTCCAAAATGAGGAATCTACGGTCCCACAAAGCACAACGGCATTAAGGCACCATCTGTTAACAATATGTGTAGCTCTGGCAGCAATTTCACAGACCCGCCTCCCCATGGAAAAAATAAGAGCATAAATTAAACAAGGTCCTATTCTAGAGCCAAGCTTTCACATTCCAAGCTTCCAACAAGTAAAATCCTCCTTGCACTACACTGATCTGGGAGGTGGGGAAAAAAAAAACAAACTTCATGAATGAATGACTTTACTAGCTCCCACACCCAAGCCGCCTTCTGGGTCCAAGAGGAAGGTACCTAGGTATCATTCCAGAAAGACCCTACCCTCCCACAACCCTAACCTCCTTAACACATTCCTAAGTGAGAGCGTCACCGAAGAGTGAAACACCACTCCGACTGCAGAAAACATCCCGAAGATGACATTTTCAGCCCCCGACTTGGAGTTGTCAAAATCTGCCACTGTACATCAAAAGGACAGTAGCTGAGATCACATCTCTCTGCTACAGGTTAGAAACGGGTCAGCACATGCCAAAAGACTCAGAATTCATTTACACCTTTACATGGCTTAGTTCTTCAAAACTAGAGACCATCTTTTGACTCAGGGCTCACCGATGCCATTTTAAATATCACCCCGTATGAAAGACATGTAGGAAACAAGAGGATCTTTTTAAAATCTTAATACTAAAGATAGGCGCAATCATGTTAATGCACTATGCCTCCAGACATGATTTAATATGACTGTAGATTGTAAACAAAGCAGCCGTTTCTGAGAAGCCATTCCCATCCCGGAAAAAAACACCATTTTGAGCCACATATTGATACTTTCGAATAAACTTTTTAGGTTACGTTAAAAAAAAACAACAGCCAAACCGCAGGAACCAAAACAATACAAAGAACTTAAGCGAGCGACAAACGAATGCACTTTATTTCCATTAACCGGATTTAAACTTAAACGTGTTTACAGTTTTCACAAAGGCTTATCAGCTAAGGTAACACAATAATCAGAGTCAAGTACTCTTCGCAGTTACTATTTTATAAAAACCCAATTATAGAAAAACACAGGGAATATTTAAAGTGGAGCTATTTTGTAGATTAATTTTAAGTTACATATACATTTAGCCCGCTTTGACACGTGTCCAACTACCATATCAGCACACTGGAGTGTGAGGAGAGTAGAGACATCATATAAGATATTCTCTTTTCTTTCCTGCGTGTTGTTATTCCCGGATATATATTTTTATGACCAAGCTATTAACTGAAATACTAACGGAAAGCTGGCGGCGGTACAGCGCACACAGCGCACTGCCAGCCGGCTCACGGGAGGAGCCCCTTCCGATCGGCCCGACGGCGGCCAGGACGACGGCATCATCCGGGCGGCCGGTTGTGCTCCGCAATGCCACGTTTCGCCGCCGAGTCTCCCCCGGTCACGGAGTCCTCGACGCCACGGGGAAAACCGTGCACTACTACCCAGTCAACTAACCGCGTCGCTGGCACAACTTTTCCAGAATGTCGCACAATGCGCAGAGGCGAATTACTGCTAAGAAAAGCAAAACAAAAATCAACAACAACAAAAAAAAAAAAACCGAAGAGGCCTAATGAGTTTCACAGACCCCCGTATAAAAGGCACCAGACCCGGACGCCGTCGGAAACCCCCCCACCAGCCTGTAGTACGTCGCCAGGACTCACGTCTACAGCGAGACGCCAGTGGAGCGCAGCGCTCGGCCGCTTACCAGCTGCTGTCGTATCCAGCGCAGCATCCCGGCGGTCGCGCTCAACTTCACAAAAAACATACACGGGGCGGGGGGGGGGGGGGGGGGGGGGGGGGGGGGGGGGGGGGGGGGGGGGGGGGGGGGGGGGG
>JABFEA020000046.1:11146806-11158129 GCA_019775915.2 Cyphomyrus plagiostoma
CACAAAAAACATACACGGCGCCCCCCCCCACCCCCCCGCAACAGTCCAGCGGTTGACCCCCGCGTTGAAGCTACTCCCTGTCTACTTAATTTTTTTCTTTCTTTTGTCCCCCCTCCCTGTTCAAGTTCTCCTCTTCTTTTTCATAACTGCGTGAGAAGGATCCCGCAGGCCCGTGGTCGGCAGCGTCGGTCTCAGACTCGCTCCCTCCGCCCCCGACCTCCCCTGCCTTCGTCTACTGCCCTCATCGCCCGTTAGCCGCAGACTGACAGAGCGCCGGAAGTGACGACCTCTCCTCCCCTGCATTCGTCTACTGCCCACATCGCCGTTAACTGCAGACTGACAGGACGCCGGAAGTGACGCCGCCGCTTCCCCGTGCTTCCTATCGCAGTAAAAAAAAAAAAAAAACACGGGGTACTCTGCCCGGACACCCACGAAATAGAAATTATAATCACAACAAACTCTGACGGATGTGATGCGAAGCCAGGAATGACAACGGGAAAAGCGGAAGGAATCTGTTATTGAATGAGACCAAATGACTGCTTCTGTTGCAATTTGTGATGCAACCGATAGGTGACGCAATGAACGCAAGTTGCAATGAGCCCATCTGACATCTAAAAATACTAGATTTTTTATATGTGACCATTACAAGATTAGCTAGCTATACAAAGAAATCCTCTGTTAGATGTAGGATGTATTCCTCATAACTATTGTGACAATAACCACTAAAACCAGCCGAAGAGTTTACATCGTTAATTTCAATGTAAACTTTCCTCTTTCCAGTAGACGTAACATTTGAAAGTGTCTTTTGAAAATGCTGGACATCAGCGAAGGAATTAGAGGCTGTATTCGTGTGTATTTGACAGTCTGAAAGGTAAATGATATTTGAGTTGCTGAGTCAGCCATGCATCCGGAACGGAGCTTTGGTTCTGGAGCATATGTCATGCAGATAGATAGCTTGCTGAAAGAAGATCTATTTATGACAATGTGGCTTTTGTTACATGTTCAATGTTCACAAATTTGTATTTGGGTTGTACAGTATGTGAGACCTATTTTTGAGTTATATTCTGTGAGATCTGTATTCCACAGCATCAAGACTATTGGCCTCATGTTACATTTCATTACTGAGAACTGTAATTAGTTTTTTTTCTTTCTGTGACCATAATTACAAATGTACATTTGCATTTTTACCAGATCATGCTCTCTCTCTACTGTGAAAAAGAAGAAGTGGAAGTGAATTTTCACTGTTAGAGAGCAGAGTTGTTTAAATTGCTACACTGCGCATCTGATGTTGTAACCAAGAACCAAGAATCGATAGAGGGGGAAAAATACATTACAGGGCTACTTTATGTCTGTTATATGAATTGCGATTCTCCAGATTTGATCGGTTAGATAACATGCAGATGAAAAAAAAAACTACGGCTGAGTTTCCAAAGTCATATTAGGCTACTATAGTCACCATGGCCTTAATTGTCACGTTGATGAACTACAAAGCACTTACAGAAATTTGTGCCGTTATGTGATAATAGTATGATACTCCACTGCGTGGTCAAGCCGGGCTGATCCTCTCTAGTAAAGGTTGCATAATACTGGCACTGTGTTCTTATATTCTCAGCCTGTTAGATCCTTCAGATGAAGAACCATTTACCGGGTCCTGGAATCAGGCTGGTTGGTTCACCGTCCAGGGAGGCGGATTAAATGTTTGTTTAGTTTCCTGAACATCTGGGAGTTGTGCCTCTTGCAAAAACGTGTCCCACAGGAAGAGGAGACTCAAGATTAGGCAGCGGCGCTGTTCCACAACCGATTTGGGTGGGACAGATACCTGTAAATGAGGAACTTTATTCAGGTTTCTGTGTATGAATTTTTATTTTTATAATGGAAATATTCCACGCATTTTACCATCCCACCAAAAGCAGTTGGAAGATGGATGGATGAAATTTTAAAATGTATGTTTAATAATAATAATAATAATTTCCAGCAGTAAACTGCTGTTTTAGTTTACATTAATATAAACTGTATTTCAGATTTACATTTTTATATAGCCTAAAATTATGTAGGTTTATTTAAAACATCCTATTAGTTGGTACCTGTAACATTTGTTTTTCTGTATCTGTGTCTGTCCCAGTATTCAAATTGGTTACCTAATTGAAATGATATTTTAAAATGTATTTTATTTAGGCTTGCATGCAAGCTGTATATATTTCCGTTTATCCTTAATGCGATTGCATACATTTTTATTGCATTTTGATTTAGCATGGAGAGCAAGATAACTCCACTGCCATCTGGTACATTAATTCAGGCCTGGGCCCTACCTTAAAATAAAAAAAAGATGACAATTAAATGCTGAAGGGTTTTATTATAGTATGTGATGGGACAGTACACCTGTCAAAACGATGCACTGGTTTCCAGGTGTATTCACGACCGATTTCTAAAACTGAAATAAGGGCTCTTTTATTGGGCCTGAATCACGTCGTAATGTGGATGGATATAATCTCTGATCTAATGTAGGAGCTATTCGATCTGCTTAACCAAATGCGATTCTTGACTTGAGAGCTGGAGCAGGGTGACTCTCTCCGGGGTGAAGCGATTAAAAGGCACTCCTACGGGCACCATGTCTCGATGCGACCGCCAAGCTGAATTAGCGTTAACATCCGTAGCACGGAACAGTTCCTGTCTGCTAACCCACGCTGCTGGAGCCCTGGGATTTATGCAGCCATCTATCCACTGCCCTTGGGTCCCGATCGATGCAAACAACATATGTACTGGACACATACCCCCCTTGTTTTACATTTTTAAATATAAACTGAAAGTTTATATTAGGAGACAAAACAGTAACCACAATTGCAGTAATGTTATATAGGCCTATCTGAGCTGGTACTTTTCATTACTGTTAAGTATTTTGCATTGTAACATACATAATTATTAACAATGCATGATCATATTTGAAAATAATATTTAATTCACTGCGCAGCACAATTTTTTCAATGAAATCATAGTTATAAAAAGGAATGATGCAATGTGGCAATGTGAAGGCTTTTAAACATATTTTTCATCTTCACATTAAAGCAACTTTAAAATTGTTTGGCTGCAATTCAAGGATTCAAAGCGTTTATTGTCATATGTACAGAAAAAGTAGTATTTCCCTGTGCAATGAAATTCTTTCTTTGCTGTTCACACACAAATGTACACAAATTAAAAGTGCAAAATGAGCATGCTTGAAAAGGGTTAAAAAAAATAACTCTGCAATAAATTATTATAGAGTTTAAGCTTTGTTGCATTGACTACAATAAAAGTCGGTTGAGAGCGAACTATGTAGGCCCAGTCTAGCAGCGAGGGTACTTTGGTGCGTATTTTTATAGCAAGGTAATTCTTATCGGTGATGTCCCTCTTGTGGATAAAAAGGGAAATGCATAAATAAATTATAGTAGGTTCGTGTTTTACCCGAGTTGAAAAACGTCGTATGCGGTTCTTTTAATTACGTGGCGAGACTCACAGGAATCGTATATTTTAATAAGGGAAATGATAAAAAATGTTAAAAGAACGCAATTCTCTCATCATCAGAATCAGAGCCATCTCGTGAAAACATGATAGTGCTAATGACATATTTATTCATAAGTTTTATCAGTAAAATTAAATTATACACTCTAGCCAGGGGTTAAATCAGAATCGGAGAAGAGGGGGTGGCCTGTCAGGTACAGAACGGGGAAGAGATCCTGTTAGATCCGCTTTTTGTATTTGTTTAGCACAGTCTTAAAGATACAGTGCGTTCATTTGTCGGCATGTTGTCCCAATTTAAAGTGATATAAAATAAACTAAATTGTGATGGAAAAGTTATTTTTATTTGGTATGGGTATCGTTCATAACATAATATGTAAATGAAACTTTTTAGAAAAAGGCCTGAAGAAGTCTTTGTACAAGGACCACAAGGCCACGTCTATAAATACAAACATCTTGCATATAGGTTCTGTCCTGGTGGACACTGGGTAATCATGTAGGATGTCTCTTTTTCCAAGTGGTTAAAGCTCAATATAGTATTGAGCTTTAACCATGTCCATATTTTTGATGATTGTGACCTTTTTTCTAAGATGGAATATACCCATTCTCCTCTGTCTACTGATGGCGTTTATTTGACCAATGAAAGGAAGTCAGTTACTTCCCCTCCAGTCAGCCTTGCCCCCCAGTTCTCCTTCTGGGGGGTTTATTAGTCTCATCACTTGTCACGGCCCGCTAGTTAAATGCTCCCAGCTGCTGTGTGTTAGGTCCTGTGTTCTTCATGTATAAATGCTCCCTAGTCCTGTGCTCGTTAGTCTGGTCATGGTTGGTTGTCTGTGCTTCTTCATGAATAAAGTTCCCTACATTGGGCTTTACCTGCAAAGTGCTGCATTGTCGATCGTCTCTTCCCTGCGTATGTGACATTATGTCTGTAGCAATTATCAATTATTTTCATGATGGTCACTTGTATAGATTATTTTATATCACAGATTTTCACAAATTAACGTTGATAAGTCATTATCATCATTGTTAATTATGAATATAAAGAGACTAGTTTGTATCTTGTTAACAGTGACATATCGGCCTCACTAACAGCGATCTGCATAAGACCATTTAAAACATTAAACCATTCACTGATGGCTGTGTAAAGATATTTGTGGTGCAAACAACTCATTAGGTTGTTTTAGGTTTTATGTTTATTTCTTCAAAATAATGGACTTTTGGAGATGTGAGTTTTCCATTGGACAGAGACAATATATTAATGTGGATGGCTGTGAGTTATATCTAAACACCCTATGTATAAAGAATGCATTAGTGTGGAAGACTTCAGGTGGAAGTAGTGAGAGAATCTGGCACTGACCTGGTGTAATTATATTTTCTTACGTTATGGAGACTACGTTGTTAGTCTTGATTAACTATGCGTAGACTGTCCACCAACTGTGACTGAATTCTTCGACATAGGATTCAAATGCCCAACGCTGGGAACCATGATACCCAGTCAGCCACGATGATGCCCCAATAATGGGACTGTTTTTCAAATAAATCAACGACTACTATTAGACATAATCAAATGAATATTGAATAATTGGTTATCTGGTACTGATTTGTAATCTAATTATGCATCTACCTGACATGCTTTGTGACGGTCTTCTGGGTGGCTGTGATATAATGCTTAATAAAAATTTCATCTTGTTATTGCACAGGATTTCAAATTGGTTTTGTTTAATTGTTTCTGGAGGACTTTAATAAGTACTGTCTTTCATTGTGCTCTAAGGGAGCTAATCTCCTTCGCTTCAGCCACAGTCATTATTGTTGGCCCTAGGCAGTTAGGTATATGAGTCCCCATATCCTCCTGAGACCCAAGGAAAAAATTGTCCTTCAATTTTAGGATATTTGTCTTTGGAGGAAATAAGACATCTTACAATTTAGATTTTTTAAAATGTATTTTTATTCTTAATTTCACAGCATGTCCTCTAGTGCACAACAGGAATAAATGTTTCCTAACATCAGTGAAAAGATGAAATGTCCACTACAATGGACATAAATTAATAAGTGGGGACTCAGGAGGGTACACACAGCAAGACTGGCAGGTGTTAATGTAACGTTATGTACTACACTCTCAACTTGTGGAAATGGCGGATGAAAGAAGCGCAATTTAGTGCAGGGCAATTCAAATCAAAGCCCTCAAGGTCCGAGCACTGCTGATTTCCCCGCGTTCCTTTACCTGTGAGTGGGGTATGAAGCCTCTGTGGCCAATCAGAATCAGTAATTATGAAACGAACTACTTGGGAGAACTGGATTTAAAAAAAATAAATTAGTTATTATTGTTGACACAATATAGCACACAGTGCGCAACAATGAATTGTGTCCTCTGCATTTAACCCATGTCATATCGTAATATTGCAGGGGGCAGCTAATTCAGCACCTGGGTGGCAATACTCGGGGGCGGTACCTTGCTCAGGGTACCTCAGTGTTACTGTGATAGTTAGGGATTCGAACCAGCAATCTTCCATTTACAAATGCGCTTGGAATTGAGGGCTAGATTTGAAGAGCCATAGTTTAGTGTGTGGTGTTGTTCAGCAGTGTGGAAGAATGCAGGGAGCGTGCCACACTGTGGCTTGGGGACTAAATCGCAATCCCGCCCAGCCACCAAGTTATGTGACATGTAACCTGGGAAAGATAAGATGAGGAAGCAGAGGGATGACAAAGGGTGTGATGACTGGGCATGCATATGACGACATATATCTATTGTTGGAATCGTATGTTGGGGTGGTGTGCGGCTCAGTGGGTGAGAACGTCGCCCCTATTATTGTAAGGTCACTGGTTCAAATCCCATGCTGACAAGCCCCTAAGCACAGCTGATACAGCACCGTGGCAGGCCAGCAAGGAACGACGCAGTTGAAGGCCTATTTAAGCACATGGCACATAACATGTTCATACACCTATAAGCAGGGACAAGATGGAGTGGGGGTCACAAAGCTGTCAGACCACCCTGGAAGCAGTGTGGGAATGTCTGGGCCGCCCACCACCCAACTCACCTTGTTCCAGGCCTTTAATTTGAGAGGAAAGTCAGAACGGCCCCCATCTCTGTGGAGTTTATGTCAGGAAGCACAAGCAACAAGCTCCAATGGAAAAGAAAACAAAGAAGGTTGCTGCATAGCAACCAGCATGCGGATGCAAAAAAAATCACCTGAAGGACGACGTTGCCTGAAGCCTGCCTTCCTGCAGGCTGACAGCAGAGATCGTTGACGGTTTTATCTGCAAAGCGTTTTGCCGTCGTACCGTTTTTAGGGTTTGAGCCAACTCGGGCGAGCAATGCTGTAACAAAATCGGGCGGCAAGCAGAACTAGATGTCATCAGAAAATCCCAATGCATCGGTTTGGTTGTGGGGAGCGAAAACTGAGCCGCCGCACGTCTTTCAGTGCAGGATTACGGTAGCAGTGGAGCTCATACGTCTTGCAGCTATAAGCACAAGTATATTTCATTTTTTTTTAAGCACGTCTTTAGATTTCAGCTGTAGAGTTGTTTTGGAGGACAAATGCAGGTGGACCACCTAGAACGCAAGCAACTGTTTGATGATGGTTCGTTTTAGACTTTTTTAAAGAGTTGGGTTTCTGGTTGACTTAGATCCAGTCAGAGATGACTTCATCTAGCAACGGCTGACGTCCCTCCTCAGTCCAGGTGTGCAGCTGAGAACTTTCTGGACCTCTGACAGCCTCATCTGATGGCTCTCCTCGATCCTGCTTTTCACTGCTCTGGTGTCATGGGTAAACCCAGACAAGTTCAAGGCAATAAATCACCAGAGGGCTTGACAAGGTTTTCATTGACATACGAACCTTGTCCCCCACATAGGTCAGCTACACCAATGCTTGGTTTTGTGAGATCAACTCAGATAATTCGACTCGGAGATCATGTGCCGGATTATAGCACTGCAGAAATGCAGGAAAAACTTGCTGTCTGACATCGAACTCCACAGTGTCGTCACAAGTTGCAGTTTTAATCCACCCAATGGCCGTTGCTATGTACAGGCTGTGTTGCCATATGCTAATTAAATACATTACAGTGTCACTGGATTCAGTTAACGTCACAGCACATGCTTTTGTTGACAAGAGCACTTTAATGATATAGACAGCGTTGAAGAGCTTGTATTCACTTTATGTGGTGCACACAAAAAATGTTATTTTGTTATTTAATACATAAATATTAATAGTATGTTCACAGTATATTAACCGGAGAACATAACATACTTTTGCTGTGCTTTTAAATCGGCTGCTATCGATTTTTGTTTATTTTCTCTTGCTATCTCTGGTGACATCATAGGACACCTCGCCAGGAAGGCTGTGAGGAATGTTACGCCAAATACCCCCTTGTGTCTGTTAGTACCTGCATGTGTCTTAAGTCAGTCCATTTTGTGCTGTCTTTCCGCTTAAGCGACGGAGATGAATGCGGACGGGATGCCGGGCTGCACCTGCGGATCGGTGATCCCCCCGGAGCAAGCCGACAAAACACTGCGAGCGAGCTGGCAGACGGGCGATAGATACATGGGTGGGGGCCAAGCCTGGGGGTTCAGTGTGTTTTGTTCAGTTTTTTTTTTCCGCAAACAAGGTTTAAACATTTTAAACACGACTGACGCAGTAAGTGAACGCGAATTACAGGGCTCCATAAATTGCTCCCATTCTCCACTATAGATTTTGCATTATAACACTTTTAAGCACCGTCCAGTGCTTTCTTGTCCGATCTACAATGTTCTTTCTATGACGGAATGGTGAGTAAATTGCTGTGCAGCTTAAGACCACCGTGTGTGCTCTGCTCTTTTGAGTATCGTGGAGATGCAGTTCTTGTGAGACTAAATTTGGGCTCTTAAGACAGAAGAACAAACAGCAAACCGTCATGGGTTAATGAGGATTGCTCTGATTCAAGCTTAGTACTATCAATATGATAACACGATTCTTCCCTTGGCAATCACAACAGAGCTTCTAATTGCCTTTTGTTAACATTTCATTAATTAAGTGCAATACTTAAGTCTGTTTTTGAGTTTTCTTTGATGCCTCTGGTACAAGCCAATTTGTCAAATTTTGACCCTCATCAGTGAATATTTTGACGTGTGGGCCTAAACGAACCCAATCAGTTACATGACCGTCCGCATCGATGACAGTAAACTGAACCCATGCAGTTAAACCCCCGACTCTGTCTTGGAGCTGATTTAGTAAAGTAACCTCAATAGCATTAGCGTGCTGAAGGCTACTTGTTTAACTAGTGTTAATTCGAAATAACGTGACTGCTCCTTTAGAACCTTTTAAACCAGAATAAACAACTGCTTTTGTATAAGACATTCGAACGGCAATGAAAATATATGCATGCATATCAATTTATCCACCTTCCAACAATTTGTCCAAATCTGGTGGAAAGATAAAAGAATAAGTTTCTGATTTTTAAAAAGGGATAATGTAAAGTGCGTAAAGTATATGGAGAGGGTGATACCATCCTTTCCCAGTGGAGGGCACTATGTACTCATCGATTAACTCTATATCACTATTCTGCAGAACTGAGCAGACAGGCCAATAGGTTCAGAACTGCGTGTTATGCAATATTGTATTACAAAGGAGCATTTCTGCAGTGGTCTGTGGTATTTTCTGGGAAATATATGTGGAGATAATATGAACATTTTCTGCCATTGGCTTGGAGTTTATGGGACACCAACCAAGGTTGATGTTTCCTCCAACCTTTGTTCAGAATTCACCATGTCCAGTTCGCAGGTTTGCAATGGCAGTGCCTATCCAAACTCTTTGATAACTGGTCCTGCTTAAAACCATCTATTTTATCAAGTGCCATTCATTAGACAAGTGATATAGACACAGAATGAAACAATTACTCAAAGTACATGACCCAGCATGTGTTCATAGCATGTTCATTCCTTTATAGTCGAGACTGCAAGAAAAACCAAGTCTTGTAATTCTGAATATCACGTCATACAAAAACCTCATCCCTCTACGTGTGAGCTTGACTTATTGGATAAAGGAAATGGACCCCAGAACAGGTTTATCTTAGCAAATGGGCTGTTTTTCAACACAGGTAACCCCCAGAACTTTCTGCACTCCCATTGGGAAATGTAACAGATGTCTTAGGCAGTGACCATTTCCTTGTTATAAGAGACACTTTTTGGTATCGTAAAGACCACAGTCAGCATTCTAGCTATGCTTTAGCCTGTTGGTTCCACTCCAGCAGGCACATTGCGTGAAGCCAGAGTAACGACGATGCAGATATGTCTTATTTTAGTCGAACACTGTGGTTTTGTGGCCCTTTGTAAAATTTCGCCTTCTTAAATCAGAGTTTAAAGAGTTACTTTCTGGAGTTGCGTAATCAAAGATGGGGCACAGTGATCTCGGTGGGCAGGTCGGTGAGTAATTCCCTTCGATGTTCCAGGTCACTGCATGAAGGGGGGCGGGGTAATGATCCTATTTTACACGCAGGTGTGTGCTAACAATTGGTGGTGAGGATTGATGCAGGCCGCAGACAAGTTGTGGTTTCATACATTTCAAACTTCTCTCCTCCCGCACCCCCCCACCCGCTACTGGTGAGGTCTCCCCCCAGCCAGCCCATTAGAAATTACTCGACTGTCTTCCTTTCTCAGCTGTGGGTGAGCGGTCCCTCTCCTTTGGGAGAGGTTAATCCCCCCAGAGGGGTGTGCGGAAGCCCCCCCCCATCTGCGAGTCACACCTTTGCTAGTTGGTTTCGGGATGGAAGGTTTGTTTTTTTGGCAGGAAGCACACCTGACATGAGAAGAGCTCCTGTTTGTTACCTTCCCTACGTGTAAATATTGAGTTATAAGCTTCAAAAGCCTTGATACAGTGAATGGGAATCCACTTTGTCAACATGGGCCTTATACAGGCAGGGTGCTCAGCATTGACTTGGGGGGGCTGGAAAAAGGTTTTGTTTCAGCTTGTTTACGATTTAGTGGTGCCTCCCTCTCTCCTGTAATATTTCTAGACAGTCTTGTGTTCCAAGGCCTCTGTTAGACTCATCCTTTAAGAGCGACCACACTCGGTATGAATGAAGAACGCCCCCCCCCTTCCTGCGACGGCATGTTTAGTTTAGCACAGGGCTGACGGCCTACACAACAGAATCAAAAGGATCAGAAGGTGCCCAGCTGGGTTCGGGGGGGATCTGGAGTGCAACAAAGGCCCGTGTGCGAGAAATCCGGGACGTCAGGAAGGGATGGGTTCCAAACAGGCGCATTAGAGCCAGGCCGTGTGCTTCAGGGTGTCCTCGGATTAAACCTTTGTCTCTGCGGTTGAAATAATGGCCAAATCATTTACAGTGCAGGTATTTCCATGGGTTAGTTTCTGAGCATAATGGTGATCAAACTGCAGGGCATACAAAGAGTTCCCTTTGGCGATTTCCAGAAGGAAACAAAAAACATACAGAGAGAGAGAGAGAGAGAAGAGAGGGGAAGAGACAGAAACTTATGTATATTGGTAATAAGCATGCAGTAACGGCCTTTGAATATATGTGCGTTCAGGTTCCGGAATGTGTCTGTTTTTCACAGTTATGTTTGCTAACTGAGGACAGTCAGGAGCTGGAATAGGAAATGAGGGTATTTACGATGCAGCAACAAAGACCTCCCATTGTGCCAAAGTGGGTTGTGCTGGCGTGACGTGCAGATTGTCTGTACATTACTGATGAAGGATGCGAGTACACAGAGATGCGTGTGCAGGTATAGTCTGAAATGAGTGCTATCAAACTAACCAGAAACATTTACATTACATTTACATTTACAGCATTTGGCAGACGCCCTTAGCCAGAGCGACTTACATAAGTGCTTTAAGACACTACA
>JABFEA020000046.1:11190681-11213281 GCA_019775915.2 Cyphomyrus plagiostoma
GCACCTTAACGCGCAGGTCGCATTTATTTACCGCTTACACCTGCGCACGGCGGACTATGCAGTCGCGTGAGGGTAGCGTTTCCAGCATGGGGGTTGGGTCGCGGTGGTGGTGGTGGTGGTGGTGGGGGGGTTGGGGGCCAGACCCTATGCGGAAAGTGAGCCGAGTGCTGAAAGCTAAATGCACTAATTCTCCCCTGGAAGCAGCCTTTGTGCTTACAGGGACTCCCGGTCGGACTGGAGCAGGCCAGGCTGTGCTGGACCAGCCCGGGGTGGCAGCTGGAAGGCGGGGAGCGGTGGGGGCAGGAAGCCACGTCCCACCGGAATCCGAGCTGTGAGGTAATTACAGTGACGGGACATTGATGACCCCAGACGGCATCACCTCACGCTAACGTTTACATTACTCATAGATACTTAGCTGGTGCTTTTATCTGATGCAACCTTAACCTCTATACCCCCCCAGGTATACCCCCCCCCCCACACTGGTAACAGTAGGATATTTTACCAAAGTGGTTTAGGTTAAGCACCATGCTCACTGGTACTGAGGTGGAAAAACTCCTTGGGATGTGAACCTGCAACATTCCGGTCAGAAAGGTTAATGAAGTGGTGGCTTCATTAGCAAGAAGAGGCAGTGGAGCCTTGGGTGGCAAATAAATTTGCAAATAAAGCACTTTCTGTGCGATATAAAGCAACTGGGACGCCATGGATTTCAGGTTTTTCTTTATTATTATTATTATTATAATTAACAATAACAATAATAATAATAATAATAATAATAATAATAATAATAATTGATACTCTATTGATCCCCGTGGGGAAATTGTCTTTACGCCTCCCTCAACTTGCTCTTTGTAGAGTAAGTTGCCCATGAAGGGCAGCCATTTCTGTCCATTGTCCAAATGCTGATTCAATAAAGCGTTTTGGTGGGTCATGAGCCCAATCCCAGTCCAGGCAGGGACAAGCAGGGAACACCATGGAAGGGATGCCAGTCTGAGGCAGGACACATGCATCACGTTTAGTGATATTTAGTCCTCATGACGACCGGTGCTGCTGGAGCACAGGGCTTCTTCCAGGACACGGAGGCCGTCTGTTTGTTTATTTAAAAGCCGGTTTGCACGTTGTTTTCACGTTGTTAACGTGAGGTGCTCACGTGGGAGGAAGCAGCTCGGGGAGCAGGGGCGGGAAAACACACTGCCGATGTTTGGTTTTGTGTCAGCGCTTCTGAGAATTATCGTTCATAACGAGAATTGATTTCTTACCCCTCCCTGACCGATTCCGACATCATTTAGACACCTTCGGGCCTTATATCTGTAACTCCGTGTCAAGAGACTGTACAAACTGCCCGATAATGATCTCTGCAGTCTCGAACTGCTCAAAAGAGCTGTTTGAAATTCAGAACCTGATCTTAAGAGAATCCTATCAATCCTAAGCTTATATCACTAGAGGGCAGTACCACCGCATAGCCTTGTAGTATAAGAACAGCACAAAGCTAAATAACTGATTTTTTATGGTTTTTTTTTAGTAATCCATGTAAAAATAATCCTAATATCCTAATTATCCCTATTATCCTGTAAAGACATACTATTTCATTGGGTGTTATTGATGAAATAGGGTGATTGACTTTACATTGACAAAGTTTTAATTTACACTTAAAAGTAAACCACTTATCATTATTTGTGGTGAGGCTTTCTGGTTATTTTACTCCATAATGCTGATAAACAGGGGATACATTTAACACAAAAGCAAAACATATTTATTTTAAAATGAAGGAATTTGGTTGTTTCATTGTATAATACATACAGAACGTCATACTAGTATTACATACATAGTATAAGATGTATACTTTATTTTGTTGGAATAAGTGACTATACACTTCATTTTTCAGAACACAATGGTAGTATTGTTGAATAAAAGTTTTTTATTATTATTATTATTATTCCTGAAAATAAATGTGTCGACTTATTACTTTAAGGCATCTTTGTTATGAAAATTTGAAGTTTAGTGCACTTCTCAGCAAAGCTTACTAAAGTTATGTGAAAAAAGGCAATATTCATTAAGTAATTAAAATGGCCATCTATTCTTAAGCAGTTAGCGCACAGCTAGGTACCGCCAAAGAGAGAGTGGCGACTCGCGTTCCACCTATCGGGCGATGCACATGAAAGCAAAATTGAAAACTTTGCTGGAAACTTTGTTTTAATTCCGCGACACAGCCTTGCTGTGTTTGGGTCCCCCTCTACCTCCTTCTCCTCCCTCTTCTTCCTCCTTCTTTCTTGCCTGACACCTTCTGCGGTGACATCACTCTAGTCACAGATGTTTTCTCTGTGCGAAGAGAGCGGGACAAAACAAAGCAGTAAACCAGGCCAGCTTGTGGTCAGGCTATTACCCACAAGGCGCGGAAGGGGCCGGATAGTTCCCACTAGGCTCTGGTTGGCCTGGTAACGGCAACTTATTAATCTTGTGATGAAGAGCCAGCTGCAGCAGTGGCCTTACCCCTGCTTCCCCACCAGCCTGCGTCTCCAGGGGTTTTGCTTTTTCTCTCTTTTTTTTTTGTCTCCGTTTGCTGGCGTCTTGTTTAAAATAATTTCAAAAAGTGATCTGAGGAGATAATCGCCAGCCGAAGCGCGATTTCAAACTTGGGTGAAAATGGCTAAACTTTGCACAAAGGGGCCGCTCTGCACTGCAGCGTCGCTTCAGACCGGCCCCCCACCCCCAATGCACCCTCTTTTTTTACCGTGGTGATTAGGTTTACTAATTCAGAAAGAGTGCTTAATTTTCCAACTTTAATGATATTCACCCAGCATATCGCTGCGGTTGCCTGGAGACTGGATTTGAGCCCCATTCGATTCCCACACATCGGGCCCTGAAAAGCAATTTTTTTCTCGCCGAGCTTTTGATTCAGGTCAGCTCTGGAAGCCTTTCCCCTGCTGTGTCAGTCTGGGTGGGCAGAACACTGGCGGAATAGGCCAGGGGTGAGAGGAGGCCTGTGGGCTGCTGGTCACACATCAAGGCCTGAACACAAAGCTCCCAGAACCCCCCGCACTTAGCCCCCACCCCCAGCACCCACCCTCCCAGCCACTAGCAGAAAGGGGTGCATGTTCCCCTCTCTGTCGCTCAGAAAACAAACGGCATCCGCTCGCAAATTTCTGTAAACTCTCCACAATTCCCAGCAGTGATTCCATGGCGTAGAACAAGTGGATCTCAGCTCCAACAGGTTGCCGGACCAGAGGAGACAATAGAAACCGACCTTTTCAAAACTGCGCCGCCTATTTGCAAAAAAATATACAACGTAGAGATCATTCTGGAGCAATTATCTATACAATAAAACACACATGTATGTATATAATACACACGCCTGGTCAATACATTAAACCGTACATCTGTAGTATAGTTGTAGTTTATGATAATTGTTATGTAATAGTTAAATAGTTCAGTGCATCTGTTCATGGCTATAGGTTTGACATCTTGTTCAATGTTGAAGCTTAGCTATAATTTTAAAGAATTTTGATTGAAGTAATGTTTTACCCTGATAAGAAAAAATTAAAGAAAAATTCCAATATGGCCGTTCTTTTTTTGATCTTGGGAGGTGTTGCAGTGCAGCACAACCAACAAGCAGTAAGATGGTAACTGCGGCACCAAAACACAAGACGTGATACTTTTCTTGCTGCACAGTTTCCATTGTTAGGCTCCTCATTCATAAAAACCCTCTGCCTTTTGTCACAGAATAGCGATTCCATCGAGTCCATCCCGCCTTTACCATCTGCACTAAGAATAATGAGTAAGAAGCCGAAATATCACCGCGTCCCTGGCTATTCTGGCACAGCAGGGAGCATTCGGTGCGAAGTTGCTCCTGCAGCGATTATAAATACGCAGCCTTCACACGCTGCACAACTATGTGAACGCATGTCTTCCTGGTCGAGGTCCTCACGAGGTCATATGTTGGGCCTTTTAAGTGAGAAGTCGAGATGCATGTTTAGAACGTACAGACCTACCACCTGTGCTGTCAAAAATTGTCAGAACACAAGTTGGTGCAAGGGATACGGGATCTAACTACTAAATTTTACATTATGTTCACTACATATTCTACCACTTCAGAAGCCATCTGGTCATCTGCCGTGTTTAGTATGTTGATTCATCATTTATGTATGAGCCATACTCCTGAAGGTTGTACCTTTTTCTGAAGGAATGAGTCTCTTAAACACAGGTGAGTCGCAATAAAAAAGTTGTATAGTTGTAGGCTGTAGCTGTACTGTGGAAACATTCCTATCCAGATCCAGAACGTCTCACAATCGTTACAAATGAGATCTTCCTCGGTTTACGTGTCGTAAACTTCGTGACGGATAGTCATGAAATTACAGTCAATACATCACAATCTGGAAAACAATGGAAGCGAAGTATACATCACTCGTGTGTGTTTGGGGTCAGATGCGGGGCTGGATTTACCAATATGGAACAGGCTTGAATCTCCTCCCCCCAGCATCGCTGAAGCCCGACCTCAGGATGCTTACGTGCTGATGTAATTCTCCGGCAAGCTTGCTGAGTAGGGCTTGGATCAGCTTCGTTGCCAAGCACTGGCCACTCCAACTGCTTTCCGCCCTGCTGCTCTGAGCCCCTTATGCTCTCAAAAGCGCCATTTCAAATTAATTAAACCTTTTCGGATTTGCCACCAAAGCTTTCCTCGCTGGGCCACTTTTTTCTGCGCCCCGCGGCCCTCCGATCCCGTCGCGAAATGACAGTAACGGGCATTTGTTGAACATCTGCAGGAAATAACATTTTTTTTCCCACCCTTTTAGATGTGTCTCAGTGCTGATACTTATGAAATGTCTCTCAGTCAGGTGTCCTGAAAGGAGTTTTTCAGGAAACTATTCTGAATGACTAAGACAAGACTTATCACTGAGAAAGTACTGACTAGATACTTGAATTGACTGAAGAGGCCCAGCCCTTTCTCAGAGGAAATGGGTTTAAAAATCGCATTTGATTAATACTTAAAAAAATAATTTTAAAAAGTGCTAAAGATACATTAAGTGGAGGTACTTGAATAGATCTATTTTTTATATCCAAATGAAACTTCAGAGAGATTCTCAAAGATTTCCAACTTGCAAAATCTAAAAAAGTTAAGAAAGTGAATGTTGTTAATTCTAAATACTTGTTGAATACCCCAGTAAAACTCAGTGATCGCCGAGATCCCACTACAACCTTTCTGGGATTCCTCTGGAATTCCTCAGCTTTACGTTTTTGCTTGTTACCTTCTGCGGAAGTGGATATTGCAACCACTGTGCTTGGAGAGTAGCCTGCATGCACTATAATCATTGTAAATAATAATAATGTCATTTCATTTCAATTTACCATGTGGAATTACCATGACATTTTATCAGATGAGTTAAATCACAACTGTATTTGATAGGCTCTGTGGTTCACAAAGTACTGCTTAAACACTGAAACAGATGTTCTGGGCAATGTCTGATTTTTTTTTTCTCCCAATATATCAGCAATTATTTGGTCAAATTTGTTGTTCTTTGTTATTGGCAATTTAACCCTGGAAGGTATGCAAAAGCACCCCTGCAGATTCTGGATCTCTGCCTTGGGTACATGTGGCACCACGTTTAATTAAATGAGCTCTTTCATGAATTACTGCAGACATCCACTATCTGCTGCCAGACTGCCTGCTCGCTCTCTGCTTCCCTTTCCATGATCCAGGGCCCGGTGACCAGCCGAGTCTTTACTGGCTCTTGTCATGTGTAAAGTGTGACTATGATTCAGCACCCCCCCCCCTCCCCAAAAGCCTGTGAGTGAAAATGGTCACTATCCCTGCTTTAGTATGGACAGTGACAATATCCTCCCGCTCGCCCCAAGAGAGATTTGCAGATCCCGAATTTTACTGCTTGTTGATCATAAAAGATGAACGAGCAAGAGGAAGATGACTCATTAATCATGAAGATGAACTTGCTTTTCGGAAGCCCAGTGACCTGGACAGATGACATTTGCTGGGTGGCATCTGAATGTGTTTTTGTGCCAAAGTCCATTGGTTTCTGTAATGGATTCACCGAAGACACCGCATAGCTATCTGTGAGGATGCATCTGTGACGACACTACGGCCATGTGACACATTTCCCTGTGGGTGATTGGGCTCACAGGATCCTCAGTTGCTGAGGACCCAAGCGGCTGGACCAAGCGAAGGGGACGTCCAGTAACACCTGGCTGTGGCATATAGACGGTCATTTCCAGATAGTGGGACTTGACCGCGTGTCGCCAACCAGGATCCCGAGGCGTTTCACCATGCATGCTCTGCAACCTGACCTGATCTGAGAAGACATTTCTAGCTACCTACAATGCTAATTAGATGGTTGCGATTTCACGTTCATCCTCCTAAAAACAGCTGCTCAGGTAGATTATTACTTCTGCAAATTAGTTGAAAGTTTTTCCTGGTTCCTGACAAGGGTGAGAACAATGGTGCATATATTTTAACCATTAATCATCTGCCTGGATGGTAGCAAAATCAGATGATAGCACCACATCAGATAGCCAACCAGAATCACGACTACCTATATCTTTCATCATTTCCATGGAGCTGGTACACCTGCACATTCACAAAGCGTCATGTTCGTTTTGATGTCATCCGCGAGAACCGTTAATTTGCAGCATACATTGTTTGTGTTTTTTTCTGGGGGAGGGGGCAACTTTCTTTCATTAAACTGCCATCGCAGACCTAAAAAAAAAAAACAGATATATATTCCGCTGGGCGAAATATCAAACTTTTCTTTTAGCGCGTCCTGTGCCTTTTGAGTCTTTGCACGGTTACTCTGAAATAGTTTAATTGTTCGAGGTAATTAATTTTAATGTAAATTATAGCTTTGGGTCCCAGCCTTAATGTGAATAAGTGTTGTTATGACTACGTAGCATGCCGGTTGTCTTTAAGCACATTTGTTTTCCTCATTTTAATGACAAAGATATCATGCGGTGGTGCTTTAACCATGACATTGACATGTGGTAGTTATTCAGTCAAGTTTGGAATGATGAAAATGGCACTATATGACACTCTATTATTTCATATGATATAAACGTAGGCTGCTAATGATTAATAATGCGTTTTTGTCAAGATTTACTCTGGCTTCCCAAAGTCAAGGGCAACAATAGAAACAAAGACATAACAAAGAGCCATTGTGTATTTACAAATTAAACGGCACTTCTTCTCTGTTATGGAGTGAGTCAGTCAGGGGGGGCTGAACGGTGTCTAAAAGACCAATTTAATTCAAATTAAATCCGATCTCCATCTGAAACAATCAAATAGGCATTTGATGTGTCTATCGTCAAATTTAGTTTGCAGCTGCAAAGTTTCTTCCAACCAAAGAGGAGGATTGAAAGGGAGGTGCGAGAGTTTAGTTTGGGTGTTTTTTTTGGCAGAGTAAAAGGTCTGTTGGTTCTCTACCATAGACTGATGTGAAAAGTCACTTTTCCGACTAACAAAATGAGCAGTACAGCTGAAAGCACACCACTACAGCAGGTGGCGTTGCGGTTAAAGAACTGGATTAGTAACCGGTAAAGGATTACAGGACGAGGTTACGTATGAGAGTCCATCTGCTCTGCCTCCAAGGATGACTCATAACCTAAGGATCGTGAATGAAATATGAAAACAGGTCTGGCCAGACTGACGCTCAGTGCACTACAGTAACGTTGGGGTTAAAATTCTCTGTCAAACAGATAAATCTCAGCTGGAGACTGTAAGTTTAGTAAAATGTCAATATGTCTTTAAAGTTTAACGCTGTTTTTGTTCTCAAATTTAATGTTATGGGTAAGTGATATTTTGGAACGAGACAAGTTGACATGTTGCTGGAAGTCTACATAACTTTCTATGTTGTGGATGTCATAATCATATATTTTTGAAAAACCCCTGATAATGAATAGAAATTGTGGTTTGGTTTGTTTTAGAATTAGAATCAGAATGTTTATTCGCCAAGTACCAGCTCTGCAAAGAATTTTTCTCGGTGCAGGTGTCAACATAATATTAATCCAATTTAAAAATATAGAAAAAGATAAAACACATACCATATAAAAAAAACAAAAAAAATAGACTAGTCACAAACAAACTGCAAATAAAAGGATTTGCAATGCAACATGTTAAGAAGTGAAAGTACATATATGCACTAACTACAATGGTGGAAATAACTACATTTCTACTTTATTAATAAAGCTTACTGGACGAAAGCATCATGGCTCTTCTAGAGGAGAGCAGCAAGGTTGCTACATTCTATAATGTCTGCAAGCATCGTAAGTCAAAACCAAACAGGAAAGCACAGATAACTCCAATGATTTTAACAAAGGACAGAATGACACCTGTGCTTTGGAGTCACTGTTGGTACAATGGTGATGTCATTAAACAACAAATCATGTCATATTTGTCTTTGATGGTACAGGTACAATAAAATACAAATATAATACTGCACCAAATTCCCATGCCTGTGTCTGTCAGTCCATATGACAATATTTGTCTTTCTTAGTTTATTTTTTTACCACCTTGAAAAAAATCTGAACCATGTCCTATCATTTGTCAATTTTCTGTAATACGGCCATTAATCCATAACAGAAAAGCTGAAGAATGGACTGAAGATTCAACAATGTAACATGTGGAGAGCCCAGTGATCACTGCCTAGCCTGTGCAGATATGATCTTCTGGACACTGCCCTGAAGTCTCATGGGGGGTGTCCAGGCAACTAGGTATGAGTCTATTAGGTTACATCATGTTTAAAAGTTACTGTAACTCTTGTAAATCAAGATCGGCTTGATCTTGTTGAAACACATCTGAATAGAGAAGGTGTGTAGATTCCAATATATATTCGCCTTGGGCCCACTACCTTTTGCCTTTGATGAGTCTAAATGTAATTCCTCTCAACCCAAGACTCATTTTACGGAATGGAATCATACCAGCGGGCTGTCTGATTCCAACAGGGCTATGAAGAGTGCTGTCCGTCATATCAGACCCATCAGAGTCATTCCTCAGTGGGAAGACGAAACCGGTGTCACGGCTTAGCAAAGGACCAGGAGTGATTTGCTTAATCCGAGGGTGTAGATGTTTCTCCGGAATACTCACCTCACAAATATTCACCAGGAGCACATTCAGAAGCCCTGTAGCACATGTTGTGAACTTATTGTCATCTCATGTTAGGTCACGTGTATACGCATGTATGTAATAGTTCTCAGCTCCTTGTTTCGGTGCTACATTATACCATTAATTTTTTTAAGATTTACAGTCAAAGATAAATTCTTAAGAGAACAGAAAAGAAATCATTACAGCTGTGTTTGTTGCGGTACGTGTGGTTCATTGGGTTCGTGAACTGAGCCTTTGATCGGACGGTTTCTGGTTTGAATCCCTAGATCAGCAGAGTGGTTTGCTGGATGGGTCCTTGACTGTGGCCTTTAATCCGTCCCGATTGCTCCTGGAGTTACCTAAGCCTTCTTCCTCAAAAACTTAATTTCTATCATTCTGGATAAAAGTGTCTACGAAATGTAAATGCATCCTTCACACCTCTTGTTGTACAAGCTTAAACTGTAAAACTTCATTGAAACAGGAACAACACACTTGGATTTACTTTCATCCCAAAGTCTCCTTGTTGTTCCCTGGTATGCAGTGGATGATGCCAACAATTACTTATGACCTGGAGTCATTACTTGGTAAATTGGCAGGTTTGCCACGACGGTATAAATTTGACACTGGAGAAAAATCTGGTTGCCTTCCCCTCTCCCACGATTGTTGCATTTTCAAAACTTTCTACATGGATTCCTTTCAGTATGTCTGAAACTGGTCCCGGAAACAGCAGAAGTCAAACATTCCAACTGGGATATGCCTGTATCTGAGAAGTGTCACTGTTTGCATAAATTGCCCGCCGTTGCTCCAGCCCAGTTAAATTTCGACAGCGTCCGTCGTGTGACGGCTCAGTGCCAGAACATTAAGCCGCATCTGTCGGCCTGAACTATCTTTTCGAGCAAACCAGCATTTCACTAGAGCTGCCGATGTGAAGAGGATGGAGGTGCTGTTTTTTTTTTCTCTCCATCGTGCTGTCTAGTCCATGTTTTGACACAGATTGCCACAGCTACAATCCCACATCATCTTCCCTGACAGTAATTTTACATTTGAATCTCCAAATAATTGTGACTGTGTCTGACTAGTCCCCTTTTGGCTGTCTAGCAGTGTTTTGGTCCTTTTCTTCCTCCCTGCACTACTTTTTATTTTTGTCCCCCCTCCCAGGCCCACCCCGTATATTGACAGGAATGTAACAGGCAAGCAAAGCTTGATATTCAATTTCGGAGCCAAAAAGACCCCCATTTGCGTTTGCTGCATCCCGTTCCTTGCATTATGTCGCTGTACAGGAGCATGTCTCCACTGAGCTCACCTTTGTATTTGGCTCCACCATCCTCCCAGAAAGCCCCTGCCCAAAAGGGAGGCATTTGCCGGAGAGTAGGGAGGCATTCGCAGGAGAGTAGGGAGGCATTCGCAGGAGAGTAGGGAGGCATTCGCAGGAGAGTAGGGAGGCATTCGCAGGAGAGTTGTCCGCAAGTTAAAACTGTTATTATGACAACTCTCCCGCGATGATTCCAGATCGCTTGGAGCCACTTTGTTAATTACGATAAAATTAAATTTGACATGACAGGTATTTTAAACCTTTAAATTACCTTTCTCAGCCAGTTTGGAAAGATTATACTGTGTTTCTTGTTTTTTTTCTTTCTTTCCTCCAGACATCTTCTGCAACGTGATGAAAGACTGTAGTTGAAGAGCAGCGGACGACAATATGTTGATTCATAAATGAAAATTCACGTGCGAACAAAGTTACTGTAAAAGAAAATGTGGAGATGATGCAAGAAAAAAAAAGCATGAGTTTGGGTGGCACGGTGGCTCACTTGGTAGCATTGTCACCTCACAACTTCTGGGCGTTCAAATCCTGCTGAGAGAGAGAGAGAGAAGTTTGCATATTCTCCTGTTTGGTGGGTTTCCTTCAGGTTTCATTCTGTCATCTAAAGACGTGTGTTTAGGTTAATTGGCTCCTCTTATGCATAATTAAGTATGTATGTATAATTGTGCATGTGTCCTGTGATGGACTGGCATCCAGTCCAGGCTGTAACCCAGTCTTGTACCCTATGCTGCCTGGGATAGGCTCTAGGTCCCCTGCACATCTCTAGCCAAGATAAGTGGTTGGAAGATGGATTTATAGATGTGTACCTTTTTGTGTTTACAGTACTGATTGTAGAAAGCCTGTAATAAAATACAGTGTACCTGTGCTTTCAGTCATGCAATACTGTTATACATTTGCTTACCGATTAATGAAAGACTTCTTCATTCTTGATGTTTAGTAAAGTAATTATTAATGTCACAATTTTTTATTTAATAGAAACAATAATTGGCAGTTTTAAAGTTCAAACTCTGTTTCCATAGCACAGATGTAGCAAATAACAATGCTAAAGTTGTAGAAAGTTCTGGAGTTTGATTCCGATCTTTCTTCTGCTGCATGGTGTTGCAGTCTCTGTGTGAGAGTTTGGCTTCTAATTGCATGCAGCACATTACCGGCAGAGTTTAAGCAGTGTAGTTTACCAAGAAGCTGCCAAGTTTATGTTTGGGGGTTTACGTCATTCAAGGTGGTTCAGTTTTCTTTCTGTTGATACCGGACCGTTGCCTTGGGCCGGTAACTACACATGTCATTTGTCTTTTTTTTTTCTCCCTGGGAAATACCGCCAAGGTTTGTTTTCCCATCGCTGTCTTTTGTGCGTCAGGCCTTGACAGTCGGAGGTGATCGACGCGGGTTGTGGACGGGAAGCCATCAGGACCGGGGACGGCCTTCAACCGGGCTGTGATTTGTGACACGCTGTGCTGTCATGCGCTTGTCAATAGTCTTATATAAGCATTTTTTTGTGCCGTGCTGTTTATGAAATTGCCTTTTTTTCCCCAAAATGGCGGTTTTCGGTAAATATTGCTAGAGCAAAAAAAAATAATAAATTTGCGTGCTAAGTACACAATTCCAGGCATTTACTTGGTCATTTATCTTTGTTAGGAAACTGGGAGACAAAGAGTCATCAGACCTAAATGAAAAATGTCTCATGTTTGCACACAACATTCTTTAATGCTTTGTACCTGTAGCTGTGTTGCATTATTTGTGAATTAAAAATCCATTGGCTTTTGTTTGACGCAAACACAGAGAACAGATCCGTCAGGCCACTTTTTCTTTAGCTGGTGCTCCTAAATATAGCTAGTGTTTGTGCATATTTTTGTATTAATATTTCATTGCTGTTTTTACTTGGTGGTATTAGGATACTGTGCCATGAGATTAGATATTACTACAGTAACAAAACATCTTAATCATGTTTTGCCTATGGCTGCCATTGTTTTTCTTTTTTTCCTAAGTCATCAACTTACAGTAAGAACCCTTTTGCAGGTTGCTGGTCGTCATGGAGAAACAAATAAACCCAGCCTGTGTCATCCTCGGGTAGAATTGTGGGTAGTAGCCAGTTCCCCCAGGACTGAGGGTTCGATTTCTGCCACAAGCTGGGCGTGTGGAGCCGGCACATCCTCCCTGAGGTTGTGCAGATGCTCACTGGGTACTCTGCTTTCTTCCTGCGGCCCAAAGATATGGTGTTTCTAAATTGCCTATAAGGTGCGATTAAGGTGTATTATGAGTGCGAGTGTGTGCCCAGAATTCCTGCCTGGTGCCCCAGTGCTTTCTGGGATATGGTGGGCCTGCACAGAATAGGTTGTTTTAAAGATGTGTCAGTGGTTGTTTCTTCCCAATTTGCTGTCATTCTTGCACTATTGAGATGCCATAAAATGTTCCTTTGCTAAGTTTAATATAAATAGAATAGTCATTCCCTTCCACACTGTAAAAACCATTTCTCCCATGAGCAGTTTGTCCAGCATTATTTGCTATTTTTAAGGTGAACCGTGAAACCCAAGTGCCTCTGAACTGTGTTAGGAATAATATAGTTCTACTCCTCCCTGTGCAAATGCACCCATTATAAAAGCTTCCCCAGATGCTGACCAAGTAATATCTATTCTTTGCAAAGCCCATCTCTCATCTTTTTGGATGACATAGACATCGCAGGAAAAATATCAGCTTTCCTGTATATAGCTTTTTAAAAGATCTCCTTCTACCATTTCCCCCTGCATTCCCCTGTTAAGAGAACCGACCCCCCCCTCAAAAAAAAATAAAAAAAATGAAAGAGTCTTAAGTGGAGCAGAATGGAGCGTCAGCCTTGTGCTGCCTCCTCTTAACATGCTGAGGTCTTGTTGCGGGCAGGTGTGAGAGGGGGTGGGACCCGTCAGCTACCTGATTGGCAGTTGGTTCTACTGCCTGTTTTATATGGAGAATCGGCCCCTTGTTCTGCACTGAGTGCACAGGCTCAAACAGGGGCCTGGCGATTCCCAGTGATTTTAATAAATTCCCCATTATCTGCCTCCAGTGTTGTCCTGTTTTTCTTTTTCTCTCCTGATTCTCTCTGGAAATCGTGCTTCATCACAGGAGAATATAATCACTTATAGATATGGTATTACTTTGGACTGAGAGTTAGTGTACAAGGATGACTTGCCATCTGAACAGGCCATCGTCCTCCTGAACAAGACCCCAAGAGAAGCACAACCAGCACCGATGGGTCCCATCCTTGCTTAGTCACATGCTGTACTTTATACTCCCATTGACTCCAAGCTCATTTGCACATGTCAAGCCCCACATCTCGTTGTGTCAGTCTTTCATTCATTCACTTATTCTCTGCTGCTTATCCAGGGGCCGGGTCTTGCTGTCTTACCATTATTCATATGCCTGCACTTATTCATTTATTTTTTTGATAACCGGGGGTGACGGGGTGGTTGCCTATGCAGACCTCACTCAGTGTGTGGTGTTTACATTTGCTCTCCATGTTGCATGAACTTCCTGTGTTGTATGTCCTCCCCGTGTTGCATGTCCTCCCCATGATGTATGTCCTCCCCGTGTTGGATGTCCTCCCCATGTTGTATGTCCTCCCCGCGTTGCATGTCCTCGCTATGTTGCATGTTCTTCCCGTGTTGTATGTCCTCCCCGTGTTGTATGTCTTCCCCATGATGTATGTCCTCCTTGTGTTGCATGTCCTCCCCATGATGTATGTCCTCCCTTTGTTGGATGTCCTCCCCGTGTTGTATGTCCTTGCTGTCTTGCATGTTCTTCCCATGTTGTATGTCCTCCCCGTGTTGTATGTCCGCCCCATGATGTATGTCCTCCCTGTGCTGCATGTCCTCCCCATGATGTATGTCCTCCCTGTGTTGGATGTCCTCCCCGTATTGAATGTTGTTCCTGTGTTGTATGTCCTCCCCATGTTGCATGTCCTCCCCGTGTTGTATGTCCTCCCCGTGTTGCATGTCCTCCCCGTGTTGCATGTTCTTCCCGTGTTTTATGTCCTCCCCATGTTGTATGTTTTCCCCATGATGTATGTCCTCCCTGTGTTGCATGTCCTCCCCATGATGTATGTCCTCCCCGTGTTTCATGTCCTCCCTGTGTTGTATATCCTCGCTGTGTTGCATGTCCTCCCCATAATGTATGTCCTCCCTATGTTGCATGTCCTCCCTGTGTTGTATGTCCTCGCTGTGTTGCATGTTCTTCCCGTGTTGCATGTCCTCCCCGTGTTGCATGTCCTCCCCGTGTTGTATGTCCTCCCCATGTTGCATGTCCTCCCTGTGTTGCATGTCCTCCCCATGTTGCATGTCCTTCCCGTGTTGCATGTCCTCCCTGCGTTGCATGTCCTCCCTGTGTTGCATGTCCTCCCCGTGTTGCATGTCCTCCCTGTCCACAGTCCATGAAGATGCTGAGATGAATTGCACTTGACAAATGTTCCATCAGTGTGAATGGTAGCTGTGTGTGTGTGTGTGTGTGTGTGTGTGTGTGTATTAGGGTTATATTACATTGTGGGGACAAAATGTCCCCCACAATGGAATAAAAACGTGTTTTTTGATGTTGTGGGAACTATTTTCCAGGTCCCCACAAAGATCTATGAAAGTAATCCATCTGCGTGCGCACGTGTGTGTGTGTGATGGGTTGGTACCCCATCCTTGGTTATTCCCTGCCTTGCACCCATAGCCTCTGGGATAGACTCCACACCCCTGTGACCCTGCATAGGACAAGTTATTAATAATACATTATTTTTTCCTACATCTCCTTTATTCTTTATTCTATTTATTGTTTTGTGTATTTTTGTCTTGTATTTATATTACATTTAAATTACAAATCCCCCATACTGGGTGAATGAAAGGATTGTGATATTGTGATTTTCTTGTAGTATTTTCCCCACCTGTTTAGTTGCTGGGATTTCAGAGAGATATGCTTTCTGCTTTACCGAATGACATCACATAGTTTCAGAGATAGATTGCTGACGATTTTCAGAGGGCCTGAAGTGTTAGTTTGAGCAGTCAGATTTTCACAATCACGGATTGTTTGCTTTCCCCACACTGTGCATCAGTGGATGAATCTCGCCTGTCTCCTCCTTTATCCGGTATCAGCGACATATTTTACTGGAGTCGCTGACTGAAGAGTAAAGATGCAGAGATTGCACGGGAATTATTCCAAAAGAGCATATTATTGACTTTGACTTATGTATCCAACATCCTTCACAGACAGCAGACACCTGACCTGTACTGTGGGAATTCAGAAAGGATTAAATCGTAGGCCTGCTGAACGATTTATTTGTTCATTTGCATGTTTGCGGAAAGCGTGTTAATCTACTGAATTCCTGTTGCCACGACAATGTAATATGACTACCTAGTCTGTGCTTGTTGTCTGTATGTGAATTATTGACGCTGTGTTCCACACTGAAAATGAACCTCCGTCTGTATCTCCAGTGACTGGATACAGCAGGGACAAATGGTAACACATGGATACATTTTGTCGAAGTCGGAATCAACCCTTATTCAAAAGTCAGAGCTTGGAATGGGAAGTAAATTCAGAAAACATATGAATCACCATTGGATGGCCAATCAGACTGCTCACCTCACAATATATAGGAAAAAAAATGAAATAAAAAGGGAAAGTGCTCACAGAAAGTCTTGGGATGCTTATTAATTTGGTAAAAATACTGCAAATCTATTTGTTTTATAACAAAAATCATTGCTTTATTCATTTGTTTACAAAAATATCAGGTATATCACATTAGAAATAACCAGCAAGTAAAACATTAAATTCAAGTAGCAAATTGAAACCCAAGTTATAGTTCTAAAACAACTGTTCTGAGTTAAAAAGTTCATAGACAAGCAGCCTCACTGGGTGTTTTTTAATTAGTGACACCTTTGCAAAAACATAAAACACCAAACATTTGTGTTTAGTATACCTTTGGGAAACAGTGCAATTAAGTGCAGTGCAACTGCAATTAATAACAGAATGACAAAAACAGAACCAAAAGAATACGGCAAAAAAATGATGACACTTAGTAAAAAGAAAATGTCAGCGCAGAAGATGTGTACAGATATGTTAAATGTTTGCCTGTCAATGGACTTTTGTTATGAAACCATTAAATTTGCAAAATCTTTACAGAATTAAGCAAGCAACCCAAGGCTTTCTGTGAGCAGTGTATAATGCGGCTTAGTGAAAATAAGGCTTTGTTGTGAATGGTCTGTTTACGTTGCGAGAGTGTGAGAGTAAACAGACTGGAGATGCTGTTATCTTTGCCATGATGGCAAGCAGTGGTATCCCTGTCTTCTGATAGGTGGATAAGCCAATGGATTGTTCCAGGATTAAATTATTAACGTTTGCCCGAAGCCAGGGTATAAATGAGAATTTCTTTATATGCTATTTTTTTATACACTGAATGATATATGTTGCTTAGCCGGTGTTTCTGTCCAAAGGGCTTTACAGTTGTACTCATCACTGTACTCATGACTACAACCTGGACCAGTTCCGAGAAAGTACTTTCCTTGATAGGGCAACATACCCCTCTGGGGCAAGGGGGGGAGGCCATGGTTTTTACCAAAAATGCTATGCCTACTACTCCAGGTGTAAATTTGTGCCTCGTAGTGAGAAGTACGATGTGTTAAAACTGCGGCTTTCAAATTTACCGATTGATCCAGGACTGCATAATGCCATTGCTGTACCCGCCCAAGTGGACGATATCCCAAAATAATAGAGTGTAATGCAAGAACGGGATGAATGTGCAAAACAGACATCTAACTAGTCAATGAGAACTGATGACGGCCAATTTAATAAGGATTTATGCAATGTGTGGGGTGATAAAGGATTGTGTGACTTAATGGTAGGAAGTTTGGTGTGACTAGATTCTAAGAAAATACTATTAAGCCTTATGTAAAACGTGAAGGTTTTCAAATTGCCCGTAGGTGTAAATGGTGTGTGAGTGTGCCCTGCGATGGGCTGGCACCCCATTCTGAGTTATTCCCTGCCTTGCACCTGTTGCCTCTGGGATAGGAACTGGACCCCCCGTGATCCTGAATAGGACAAGCGGTTTCAGAATATGCATGGATGGATGGATGGATGGAAAAGGTGAGTACTTTAAAGACAACTGAATTCAATGCGATGTACTGATAGAAAACTGCTAGTTCATTCGTTTGTGGTGTAAAACACATGGAACATGTAGATGGAGGTACACAGCACTTATATGATCTTGCCTGACTGACAGTTGAAATGATAATGTTGTGTCCGTGAACTGAAAGAGAAGGAGATTACGGTGGAGAGACAGATGAATAAACAAGGCCACTGTGCTTTTGTGGATGGCGTGCTAAGCCGGTTTACCCTCCACGCTTAGGAAGAGTGTGAATGCAAGGTGCACCTATATATGACAAAAAGATTATTGTCGGACGAATATTTGTGCGGCAACCTATTCGACAAGGTCATTCTCCTCATGGCTGGCGGGCAACTAAAGGCTTCTGTTTAAAAAGCGTCTGCATCTCTTTGAGGCTGTCAAATGAAAATCCTTGGAGGGGGAATAGTGTCTCTAATGATATAAGCTATTTTTCAACACGTGTAGTTCTTTTTCTTGTTTGGCCTTCGGTTCTGTCTTTTGTAATTTTTCTCATTGTTTTATTTTCCAGGCCACTATGTTTTAGTTTAATATAAGTTCTGTCTTAACTGGCAATGTCTCGTCACTTCGGTAAGAAGGTTTTTAGCCACCAGAAGGAACAAAGGTTGATATACCCAAGAATAATGCATTTAACAATTAAAAGGTGACAGAATAAAATAGCCAGTCAATCGCTAGTTGTCTCCCTGTCTTTCCATAAGTAAATAAAAAAATGGTTTAGGGTCATTTCTTGTGACTTGGAGAGAATGAGGTTGTACGTGATCTGAGTATGATTATTAGCCTTTTGTGAATGGCAGGTATAAAGAAAGCATCTGTAATGTCCACATCTTTGTCACTTGGACTGGCGGAGCAGAATTGGCAGTATGATTTAACACCGAGAGTGTTAATATGAAGAATGCATCTTTTGTGTTAACACCGGCGGTGTTAAAATTAGCAGGGCTGATTTTGCGGCAAGGCTACAGTCGCGCGTATTCCAAAACATCTGCGACTGCGCTGTGCTGCTGCTGAATCGCTGACCTCGGCAATTCACCGCCGATGGTGATCGCGCAGGCAGCCGGCCTTCGCAGGCGGGCCCTCGGTCAGCGGGGCTCCTTCCCCGCTTTACACATCAAACGCCGGCAAGACCGTCGCGCCAGTTCCTGTCCCCGACAGTCACTCTGAAAGACGAGTCGTCTGAAGTCGAGCCGCAGAGTTACAGCTTCAGCCTCCAAACCTCAGATCAGTGGGTAGCCCTGAAGGCATGATTACCATTTAGCACGCCCCCACCCCAAAAAAAAAAAAAACAGCCCCTCGTTTCCTGTGGGGGTCAACTTACCCTTTTTAGCTTCAGGCCTGTGTCCCCATGTCCGTATCTCTTTGTAGGATCTTGTTTGCCAAAACAGCCTCTGAATAAGGACAATTATGATTGGGAAGCTTTTTACAGCTTTTTCTCTGTGAGCTACTCTGACCCCCCTCAGCCCAGCCCCCACTTCGAAATGTGATCCTAAAAGGGCTCTGAACGAGCGGCTTGCGCTCTGTGTTTTGTTGTTTGCCTCCTTCTCAATAAGCCTTCGCACACGCTCAATAGAGGCCCCGGGCCCCGGGCCCTTTGTCATCCGAATGTTTGCTCTTCTCCTCTCTTTGGCTTTCGAAAAAAAGACAGAAATACAGTAGACTGGGCGTCAGGATGGTCCCGCTATTCGTTTGACCACAAAACAACTGTTAACCACCACAGATCGGCCATTTTCTAACAAATCCCAGGTGTTTTCGTTTCTTGGAGATCTTTTGTCTAGAGTCGCTTTGAGTTATACCCATTTATACATCCTAACATGTTCCGTAACCACTTATCCGGGACGGATTCACGGTGAGCCTTAAGCGTCTCCCAGGAAGCACAGGACATCAGGCGAGGGACAGCCATGAAAGGGTGCGCACTCACGCACACAATCGCACACAATAAGGGCAATTTAGTGAACGCCCGTTCACCTAACTGCATTTATCTTGGATTCTGGGGGGAAAACGGAGTACCAAAGGCAACCCGTACAAACGCAGGAGGATATACAAATGTCAAACAGACACACTCAGCCCGTGGCATAAAATGATAGCGATCTGTTAAAATCTTTTGTACTGTCATCTTTTGGGAATCTAGCTATAGAAATGCCTGTGACTGGTAAGCTGTAGGAAAGGTGCCAAGTTCCCATGTGATGCCCATGCTGGCTGAGGAGGCGTGTGTCAAACGGCGACGTGGGCAGCGCCGGAGCAACGCCTCGCACACGCTGATCTCTGGGAAAACAAGTCTGACATTTACGGCAGAGGTGCATTCTGGGTATCAGGAATGTGTCAGGAATGAAATGTGTTTGTTTGCACAACCTTTGAGGAATGAATCATCGTTTTTTGTTTTTTCTTTTTCATTAAAATGTAATGCATTTTTTGAAAATAAAAATGCCAGAATATTTTGCTTATTTTTAAGTTTTCTTCTGGTCATCCGTCTGTAGCCATACCATGCCATGCCGATAGCTGAATACAAGTCGAACGTGGCATTGATGGGTAAGTGTGCGCGTATATGTGCGCGTACGTGTGTGTCTGTGCGTGTGTGTATGGCTGCGTGTGCGTGCCTGTCCGTGTTCGGCCTGTCGCTCTGACTTAATCTGTTGCCTGAAGCTGCCCTTATCGGCCGTGCGTCGCTCCTATATCGTAGCGGCTCTCGCGTTTGAATACGCGCATGTGCGCCGATGGAACAAACCATAACAGAATCGGCAGGACAAGCTGTGGCGTACGGCGCACACAGAGCCAGCGGAGTGGCAGACCGTAAAGGGGGGGTCAGCAGGGCTGGGGCGGCCATATTTTTACGGTACCCCCCCCCCCCCCACTCTTCCTTCGGCCCCCTTTTGCTCTGCGCCGCCTCTGCTTTCAAACTTTCCATTGTGGGGTCTGGGGAGGAGAAGGGGAGGGGGAGATTTCCTATTGAGAGTCAGTCACTATACATTAATTACCACTTCCCCAGTGCGCTGGGGTTTTCGGCGGA
The DNA here is from genome assembly GCA_019775915.2 of Cyphomyrus plagiostoma. NCBI lineage: Eukaryota > Metazoa > Chordata > Actinopteri > Osteoglossiformes > Mormyridae > Cyphomyrus > Cyphomyrus plagiostoma. The sequence goes on from JABFEA020000046.1 coordinate 11,211,197, forward strand.
GAGGGAGGTGGGATGCATAAAGTGCGGCCTGCTTTGAAAGGGCACACTTCCCTCCCGCCTGCCTTTCGTATGCGGCCTGCTGCAAGTCCCTCCCCAGTCCTCCCCTCTTAACCCCGTCCTTTGGCTGGGGGGGGGGTATATTCATCAGGTGAGACAATAGGGCCATCCCTGGGCCACCTTTGCTTTTTGTCCTGGCCAAAGGTGCACTGCCCTTAGCCCCAACCATCCCCAGCAGGCCTGCATCAGATTTAGCATTGGCTTGCTGGCTAAATCCTGGGACGGTGTCTCTGGGAGAATGACGGGAGGGGACTTCGGTCTCTTGCGATCCCTTTAGATTAAAAGATCCACATTTAAATGGAGAGGAAAGAGAACAAAATAAGCCTGGTTTATTGAGAAGCATTAAACCTTGCCACTGTTTCCAATAATAGTCCCTTTTAATCCTCTCTGAGCATCGCCAAATGTGGAAAATGAACTGTGGCCAGTTGTCTTCAGTTTCTTGGGCAGATAAGGCTGCGTCTCACCGCGTGACAGCCTTCCCTGGATTTCTGCTTTGTCTAACATCGCTGAATCCGCGGGAGTTTTTGGCTCAACCCGCAGAGGCACAAGAGCGGCGGAATTAAGAGACTGAAAATTTTGCTCCTGAAAGGCTGTATGAAGAAAACCGACTTGGAAGCTCAATTCCATTTCTGTTCTTCCAGTTGTGGTGGGAAACGCTGGTGTGTGTGTGTGTGTGTTCATGCATGTATCTGTGTGTGCGTTTCTGAGTGCAGAGACATACGTGTCTATACGCTCGTGCATCTGTGCGAATGTGTCCGTGCCCATGTGTGTATTTGTCCATACGTGTGTGTGTTTCTCCATGTTCTGTGCCTCTGCTGGAATGGTTGCTAGTCCAAATCCCATGACTGACCAAGTGATTTCACCACTGGCCCCCCCAGCCCCAATTGCTCAAGGGACTGTCAGACTCTACATTGTCCAAAATTTTTTTAAAAATGTTCCTTGCTTTGGATAAAAGTGTCCGTTAAATTAACAAAACGTAAAATATTTGTGGTGAAGCAAGCAGCTGGCTGTGTGAGTATGAGCTCTTCCCCTTGTCCTCCATCCCCTCAGCACAAACCTCTCCAAACGCCTCGTCAGAGCTTGTCTTTTAAGATTCCAGCGAGGGAGGTGGGGCATGGGGGCTGGGAATGTCATGTTCACTTTGATAAAAACAAAAAATACATAGGATTAAGCCTCTTGGCACTGAACCACTACCTCTGCACAGTGAAATTACCCTAGACATTTGCAGGACGGGCATTCTCTTCTGGGCCGGGAGTTCTAATGACTTAACTTCCGTTGAAAAATATCCCATAAGCCCTGACACCCCCCCACCCCCACCACCACCACCACCACCACCACCACCAAACATGATACGCAAATTTAACTCTCTCCTTACTTTAAAACCATAACTGATTATATGTGGGATTAGAAGAAGTCTTTCTTATTACATTTTATGGGTTTTTTTTTGGGTTTGTATGCTCTCTATAACTTGTATTATTCAGATATAATGTGGAATAATTTCTTTGGTAACATAACAACAGTGTGTAGCTGCTACTCTGTTGGGCTCTGCTCATTGATAAGAAAAGGAGCTCAGAATTTACCCTCTGCTTGTTTCATCCACATCTTAAATGCTATTTTTTTTTTTTTTTCTTTTTTCTTTTGTTTGCCCACCACCATAAATGCTAGTTTTTGCTTACGTCACAGGTTTTAATGAACTGGAAGTATAATTTTACAGATCTACATAAATATATAGACAGGTTTTAATATTTAAAATAGAAATGTACGACTAGAGTGGTTTATCAGTAACGTGATTCCTCGTTACTCTAGGTCTTACTAAAATCCTTAAAATAAAAACGCCTAAAATAATTACTTTAGGTTTTACTATACTTTTTTTTTTTTTTTTTAAGCAATGTATAAGGACATCAGTATATTTGGTGTAACTGATATACACTCAACAAAAATATAAACGCAAATTCCAGGGTGGCCTTTTATTGTGGGCAGTATAAGGTACACCTGTGCACTACTCATGATGTCAGATCAGCATCTTGA